>JAYJMH010090056.1:0-31124 GCA_036873815.1 Phacellophora camtschatica
AACATACACATTGCATAGGAATGACACTAATAGAGCAATCGCTGCACTGAAAAAGAGACTTGAAAAAACTGTATAACTGAACCAGGAATAACATAACACAATTTTAATAGCTAGGAATGATCTGTTTAGTTTAGTTTAACTATTTTTGAACTTGTATGCATGTAGATGAACACAGAAACACCAAAAAGTGTCATTTCACCTGTGCAAATCCTTATCATAAAAAAATTCGAAGGTGGCTTAGGTGTGTTTAATTGGTGATTGTGACTAATCCCATGGATGTCCCATTCTGTAACTTTCAGGAATGATGCAGTAAAGCTTGTTCTAACACTCTGAAAAAATCAAAGGTCAAAGTTTTGGAACATGATTTTATCATGTTAGCTTGGTTGCTACGCCTATCATGATGGCAGAAATGGCATCTCTGCACAGAGAGTTTTTAAATGACACAATCTGCATATTGATAGGACAAGTGTAACCAGAGTTGGAAAATGTAACCACACTCGAATTGGCCGAATAAGCAAATAAACATTTTCGCTTCATATGCACTTTAAATATGCAAGTTTTCTTGTACCAGGAAAAATGAAAATCTGAAACTTGCCTGCATCCTGTCATCAAACATTTTTTGGAACGAATGAAAATGACCCTTAAACATTATAACTCCTTAAACAAACATTATAACTCATAGGGCTCAAAAATGTTGAAATAGGATTAATACTTTTTTGACAATCACTATTCAAGACTTGATCAGGATCAAGAATTTTCTTGCCATCATTATTTTTATACATATTTTTGTGGATTCTTTTGCCTTTATGCTTCATGTTCCCAATAAAATTAAATCTCCAAAATATTCAGTAAATGTGAAAATTTTGAAACAAATATTGAAAAAGAACTAAAGAGATATTACCCACCAACGAAATCTATGCGTAATAGATTGGTAAGCATTAATATAAGCTTATTGAACAAATTTGTTAAAATTAAACTTGTTTTTATTGAACATTTTTTGAAAAATATCTTTTCTTCAACAGTAATTAAATTTTTCTGACAATTGCACTTTGTTTTTATGCAACTTTGAAATTATTCTAGGATTTTCCTAAAATTGTTAATCTGGGATCTGTTCATGCTGTGGTTAAATGCAAATACAAATCTGAATTATTGTGAAAACTCTATTTGGCCTCTTTCTGTTGATTTTCCTAAAATTGTAGAAACTTCTTTTTTGTAGAAAATTGTAGAAACTTCTTTTTAAAATTGTAGAAACTTCGAAACGCCAATACAACAGTTTTAAATTTTTGCAAACTAATAATAAATTTGTATATGTTTCCTAAACGCTTCTAAAATTATCTAACAGATATAATTTTATTCCATTATTTTTTGACAATTCACTGTTATGTTGAATTTCACTTGACACTAATTTGACGTTTGAACTAAGCTTTTATTGTGAAACGAAATGAAAACAAACAAAACAAATGAGCTGTGACGCAAAGATTTTAAAATCTATAATCCTTTAAATGTGGACTGTTAGGAATTAAAGGGCCGCAAAATGCCGATTGTGACGCATCTGTCCACTATATGCAAATATTTTTAATTTAAGTTTTAATTTATATTCTAGATAATTTCACATTTGTTTACAATGATTTAAAACATTTATTTGAATAGTTGCATTGTAACTTTTAGCATGGGACTAAACGAAACTGGTCTATTGGACTTTTTTATATTTTGGTTCCACGATGCCTTCTAGAACATTTTGAATGGAAGGGGAAAATATACACGCAAATTACAATTCACAAATTATGCATACAAATTACTAATAATGCATTTCTTTATTTCTTTATTGCTTTCAAAAGATTGAATAAACGGAATTAGAAATGTTTAGTTTGATCGTTGATAGGATTTAATAAATTTTAGATGAGGGGTATTTGTTGTGATCAAATCGCATTTTTATTACACTATTTGTTCACGAATCGTTACATCTTTTAGTTGCGTAAGGCCATTATTGATCATGTGTCTGACTCTTTCCTGGAAACGAATGTGCCACTTATGCTTTTAATTGAGGCCGCTGAAGCCGGAAATGAGAAGGAAGTTGAAGAATGCGCAGTTGTGTTTACTGAACATGCAGCTAAATTAGAGGAGGTGAAAGTTATTTTAACATCATTTAATGTGTTGCTTTAATTAATTTAATTACGGAATAACTTGACTGTGGAATACGGTAAGAGATACAATAAAACTCCTGATATAGCTTGTCAGCCACATTATAGTTTTTTGCGATTTATGCTAATCTTTGACAACCGTTATTTGTGGTTGTCACAACTCAAGGTTTAAGAAGAAGGAGAACTACTGCAAAGTCAACTCTTGTTATTGCCGTTTTGTAGAACAAGCAAACCCGATTGAAATGTTAATGTACTTTTTTATGCCCTGTTTACACTACGAAAATCGGACCTGAATTCAACCCGAGATGAGTCAACTCAGGGTGTCATTTCTACTGCAAAACTTTTCACTGCTGAATTTTCTCGCATGCTCATGCTGATTAGCAGGAAAACCTTTTCATCTGCTCAAAATGATCCTTGATTTGTTGTTTAAATTCTCTTTTTTATAAGCGACAGAAGAAGATTGTGTTCTGGGAATTGACGCTTGGTAGACTTGGGGCTCTCTTAGATTTTGACCAAAATTAGCATGCGCAAAAAATCTGACCCATGCTGAACCCTTCATTTCATTTATTTCATTTCATTTATTTCATTTCACTTTTGAAAAATTTACATGGATTTAACCCACCTCCGGAGTTAAACTCAGGATGAGCGGGGTTAAACTTGTGTTGGTTGCGTTTACATTGCACTAAATCTAAACCGGTTTTATTTACTAAGTATATAATGGTTCTCTTGAAATGGTTTTGAAAAGAGATTTTGGAAATGGTTTTGTCATAATTGTATATTTTCTTTTGCAACTATTGGTTTTTTTTACAGGTTGCAGCTCTTGCATGCTCAATGTCTGACAACATCGAAGGAGTGAAAATGGTACGAAGTGCTGCATATCAACTTCATTCACTTTGCCCTCAGGTATGTTTTTGCTACGTATTACGTCTACAAAATCTTTTTATATATATATATAATTAAGTTTTTCTTCGTATGGGAATGGGATCAAACGTTCCGCTTTTTCAGAGACATGAAAACAAATATTTTGAAGTATGGTTATTCAAAATTCGCAACCAAATATCGGAAGCCCGTTCTGGAATTTTTTCATGTATTTTTTTGAGACATGTGCATCAATGTGGAAAACATCATATACAGTTTAAAGCACCATACTTCAAAATATTTGTTTTCATGTCTCTGAAAAAGAGAAACGTTTGATCACATACGATTAAAAACTTTGTAAATTCGGACATGCAGTATTTTATAAACGCCACTTGTCTTTTATAATTATGTACACTATATAATATGGTAGAGTTTATCTGTACATATATATTTTCTTAGGTTATAAATGCTGCTCGTACTCTTGCTGCACGACCACGCAGCAAAGTGGCAAAAGAGAACATGGATGTTTTTAGAGATGCTTGGATTCATCAAGTGAAAGTATTGACTGAGGCAGTCGATGATATCACGACCATTGACGATTTTCTGGCTGTTTCAGGTAACGTCCAACATTTTGGTCTGTCTGCTTGATTAGGTTTTTTTCAGTTGAAGCGCGATTACATTTTTTCCAGATGTTATCAGCACATATTTTGTAAGATTTATTTGGACATTGTAATTGGAAAATGAGTAGAAAAGTTATCAGGATACTTTGACCAAAAACTTTTCGTTTGATGTGATCCAGTCATCTTTGACCACATTTATGTCAAACCTAATTTTTTGTAGATTTTGGAACATAAAATAAAAACGACTAATTTATATTGGGAGCTATTAGATCGTTATATATATATATTTGATATACATTTACATATTGTAGATTATCTTGTTCCTAGACATATACTTGCATTTCCATGCTTGATATATCGCTCATTCCTTTACTCTAGCTTTGCTCAACAACTCATGGTTTAACAATAAGAACAACGTTTCTCCCATTTGGACGGGGGGTTAATACGAATTTATAATCGTAATGTAACTAGCATCGCAAAATAACATATCACTACTCATGTCCCTCACACAATTTAAAATAAATGACATTTGATATGGATAAATAGAGTCCTTCCACAAATAGACTTTGTTTTTTTGCTCGAAAAGGAAACTGTGCGGATAGCCAATTTATTGAAACAAACAAAACGGAAGATGATTTTTATTTTGATTTGATTTTCATTATTTTCAAATTCAATTACATTACGCTTAATACAACTCAACAACTCCATTGAATAACCACAACAAAAATTACAACAAAATAATGTGACGAGGAAATAATATTGTAAATCAATTAAATACAAACATTTGGTTATACATACAGTAGAATTCTCAGAGGAGGAGCTCCCTAAGTAGATAATCTAACGAGAAGAGAACCCCCTGTCTTAACAACCCCTAAATTCCCAAATCAAGGTTGATTAAGTTTTCATGTTGACTAATCAAATATTTTAGAATTTGAGTTTTGAATGTTGTGCAATGGCATCTAATTCAAATTCTAATTTAAATCGAAATTCTTAATTTAAATCGAGTTTTGCAAATAATTTTTAAGATTTTTTTTAAATGAACATTTTGAGGAGAAATTTCTTGCTTCTACTGACAAAGCATTCCATAACTTTGCCCCTATACATCGAATGGACTTCAAACGATATTGTAGCGTATATGTGTTAGTCAAATACAGTTAACCTTGAGTTAACTGCCTTGTTGAATACTGATAAATAGATGAATTTATAGAAAAGAAATCATGAGCATAGCGTGGCGTTAACTCATTTGCTGATTCATAAACAGAAGTTTATTATCTAAATTGGAATAGTTCTGAAAGTCTTAAGTAATTTTGAATCTTTAAAGATAGGAAGAGAAGAGTTTTTATGCGACATTGTTCTGACAGCTCAAACGGTAATGCCAAACTGAAGGAATGACATGAACAACGTAATATATGTACATATTGAAGTATCTGATGGAAGGTGGATGGAATTCCTATTGACTGGAAGATGGCTCTGCACCACTTGGTCTGTGTCAGATGTTTTTAAAGTTACCCTAATATGCGAGGTTTCAATTACTTTGTAGAAAAATAATTTGTTTCCAGTCCATTTTATGTCAAAGCATTAAAACAAAATACTTGCTTTAATGGCGACTGGGGAGTTTAAAATTTGAAATGATTTTACTAGAATAAATAAATCGACAAAAGAGCAAGCAGGTTGCTTTAGTATTTCTTTAAATTGACTGGAAAGCTCACGAATGATGGCAATTTAAATTTCCAGTTGCAGAACACTGAATGATATCTCAAACACTAAGTTTGCCCATCGGTCATCGTGATGAGTACAATTCGAAATATTCATAAAGCTAATGAAACATCTATCTTGACTGCTTCTTAAAAATGGTAGCTGAAGAAATATACGTAGTATCTTGAATGCCTCAATAGTTTGTTTTAACTTATGCTTGATGGCTCTGACAATATCTATCAAATCCCGTTTTTGATTATTTCTTTTCTTTTAAATTCTTTTTACATTGTGCTCTTCTTGCTTGATGATTTATTGACAAATAATGAAACAACATTTAACTTAAGATTTGTAAAATGCTTAGATTTTTGGGTAGTTTCTTGCACTTTGGTATCCCCATATTTGATCCGTTTAAATTTAAGTTTAAAATTGTTGAAGCAAATGGAGATAAGATAATAGATTAAAAAGGTAAGATTTTTGTTGAATTTATAATTCCAAATGCTGTTTTTTCTTGAACTTACACAGACTTGCCGTAAAAGCTCTCTTAAATTTTATTGTCTATTAACCCTTCTTTTCTAGGAAACCTTTTTCCTGACTAAATTCTAAAATATTCCAAGGAGGGGATTTATATGCTATGCTTTCAAAATGCTTTCAAATCAAATATTTATGTCAGCTTCTTGCATGCCACGCATTTTACGTCAGTGATTGAGTTTCATTGTTACCATATTTTCCATCTTGGTTGTTGAACACAGCCTTTACGATATTTATTGAGGTGATTGTTTTCGAAACCGTTGACTTTAACTATTACAATAACATTTTATTGAAGCTCAAAAGTATTTAGCTGATATCTGGCAACATTTATCTCTCAAAAACATGTTTTATTACTTTCCACTAAACATTCAGTCTAGCAAGAAGTTTTTGCAAGATTTTTACAATTCATTTTACGAAACAAACTTTTTCCAACAAAACTTCAAAAAGTTGTTGTCATCGTTTGTCATCGGCTCCATGCTTTTCATTTTCCGATTCTGGAAACCTTGTTCGTGTCTTGTTATAATTGGGAAGTATAACACTTCTTTTTCAGAGGCACATATACTTGAAGATGTGAATAAATGTATTGAGGCACTGCAGCACGGAGATGCAGAAACTCTGGACAGGACAGCTGGGGCAGTACGCGGCAGGGTGGCACGTGTTGACAATGTTGTATCTGCTGAGATGGATAACTATGAACCTGGACCCTACACAGAGACTGTGCAAAGAGCTGTCCACACGATGCGAGAAAGCAGTAAGACTATAGATTTTATATCTATACATTGTAAATCTCTTCATGTGCATTATTAGAAGCGTTTAGTAAGATCTGGTTAGTGACCAGAAGTTCTTTGCTCAATTTTGATTGAATTTTTTTTCTGCGATTTCACTAATTTAAATGCACCTTTTTATTCTACACACTTGACAAATCATGCATTTCTAGAAATAGTGTACGGCGTGTCCCAAAAAACTTGTTATCGGTTTGTTTCAGTTTGGTCCAATTGCCTCCAAAATCTATTAAAAGCTGTGTTGCGAGTCAAGACGGTTAGAACAACATTAAACCGTTCTGTTTTACATCATCCACGAGCTTGTTTACCCTTAAAAATATCGAGAAAAGTTGCTTTTAGTCCTTAAACTAATTTCAAATGTCGAGACGTCTATATCTTAACGAGTCTTCAACAGATTTTGGAGAGAATTGTACCCAGCTCAAAGTTATTAAAGTATGTCAAGTTCATTCGAGAACTTCTTTCAAATGTTCAAATTAATTCGATAACTTTTTTGAAATGTTCAAACAACTTTGAAACAATTTATTTGGGACACCCTGTAATTATTGCCATTTTTTTGGACCCCATACCCCTATATTCATAAATCTATATGTGATATATTTACTCTAGTATGTATACGTATCTCCGTACAAATGTACATATATACATGCATTATTTTTTTCTTCTGCACAGTAATGCCTCAGTTTGCTGACTATGTTGACACCGCAGTGGATACGTTGAACCAGGATCCAGATGCAGAATTTGACGAGAATGCTTTTATTGATGCATCCAGGCTTGTAAGTGGCTTTTTTATCAGACCTCCTTTTGGATAAACTGATTGATTGCTGGAAACTAATGGGATAAACAATTCGTTGAAACAAACATAATGAAAAATGTTTGCATTATTATTGTCTGACTGATGCCTTTAACCACATTTATCTGAACGAAATGTTTTTATCGTATCGTAGATATATATATGATATATATGATATATATGATATATATGATATGTATGATATATATCATATATATATATGTTTTGATTCTGGTGTCCTACACTGTTAAATAGTTCTTGAAAAAGGGCGAATATTTTGCCATTTGCTGATACCCATATACATTTTTTCCTGGTCAATCTGTGTCAATTCTCATCCGTTTTTTATTGTACTTTTAAGTTATAGAGGTTTACAAATTACCTTTTTGGCCAAAAAGTTCAGGAACTGAATATTTTATACGAAATATTAAAAAGCAGTTTATAGGCAAAATAGTTTTTTTGATGAAACGTTTTGTATTTATAAAGAATGTGAAAAGTTTCTTTGTAAAAGAATGACCTAAAGAGAATTATTGCTTGATTTTATACGCTGATAACAATTTTTCATTTGATTATTATCTACTTTTATTCCCACAAATGCAATTATTCAAAATTTTATATTTTGAAAAAAATGAAAAATAATTCGAAAATTATTGTTTTCCATCTCTGGGCCCAAAATTCAGAGCTTTCATGCAGAATATTTTTCAACCCAAAAAATCAGAAAGAACCATTAGAAATCCTTTTGACTTAATTCATTTTCGACTAAATCAAACAACTTTTGGCTGAAATAGCCCAATATCCATTGCTCTTGAAATCTGCCTTTTGAATTTAGATTTCCGAAGGGTAGGAAAATTTCTAATTCTTTATAAAAAATAGGAAACCGAAACAGACGTCATTTTACGAGAGAATTAGCATTCAAAACAAAAGATAATTGCAATGTAACTATTTATGCTGGCAGCCGATCTTTAAATCCAAATTCTAGACCTGTCTGTTTGAGGAGAGCTATCGCTCTTCTCCGGGTTCCCCTCAACTGCTGGAGGAGATCTGTTGATAGCTCTTCTAGAAACTTAAATTGCTCTCTTTAAAGTTTGCTTTCTTATTGTTTTAATGAATCTATGTAACAATAGCTCCTCTGAGCAGTAACCAGGAGAGCAATCCAATTCTCGTCTGCTGAAATCCCTGTGAATCAAAGGAAAGTACTAACGTTAGTGAAGATACATATATATATATATATAATATAATAATTACAGAACCACGCAAATTTGAAAATGCGGAATAACTTTCAGTAATTTTATTTTCATAACACAA
The DNA here is from genome assembly GCA_036873815.1 of Phacellophora camtschatica. Taxonomy (NCBI): domain Eukaryota; kingdom Metazoa; phylum Cnidaria; class Scyphozoa; order Semaeostomeae; family Ulmaridae; genus Phacellophora; species Phacellophora camtschatica. Next base: position 8,717 of record JAYJMH010090056.1, read on the forward strand.
AATAGTCAACCAAAACTTTGTCAATAACTCTAAAAAGTAATTGGTGTTGCTTCGCAGCGCTCCTTGTTCGTTGTTTTGTTAGTTAACTAGGAATTTATTTAAGGAATTTATTAAGTTAGTGAATTTATTCTTCACATTCGGTATTATGTGAACTCTAAATAACTGATTCAAGCATTTATAGAACCTTGCTTCTATATTTATTTCTCGTGCAATAATCGTTGTACTGTACATGTGTTTGTTTTACAGATTTATGAAGGAATAAGAGATATCAGAAGAGCTGTTATGATGAAAAAGGTTTTAAACTTTTGCAAATACTTTAATACTGTAATAATTTTTATTTTAAAAAAAAACTTTGAGATTATGATTAAATTTGAGCAACGAGAATGGAAAAAATGATTGTCTTTCTACGTGTATGAAAATTCAATTCATCATTCAATGAAACTTCAAACATCAAGTCGAGTAGTCGCCCCAAAATGGCAAGATCAGCAAACAATGTTCGAAGGGTACGCCGTTCATTACAACCCAATGGTCTTGTTTCTGCAAGAAGGAATGGCCTTGGATTCTCAAGAGCCTCATTCAATAGGATTGTGAGACTCGACATCAGATTTCATCCTTTTGTCCTTGTGGAAAGACAAGCATTGCGTCACCAAGATCATGGTCTTAGATTAAATTGTTGCCGATGGTTTGTGGGAAAAAAACACTAAAAATCGGGAATTTTTATCATATTTTATAACATCAGATGAAGCAGTATTTTCCCTTAATTCTGAAGTAAACACTCGGAATGTAATTATTTACGCCCCCTATGGACAGGGACACCCTGAAGAACATTACGTGGAGCACCAGCAAGGTCCAGGTAAAGTCATGGTCTCGGTGGATTTGACTGGCGATGGAAAAAGTTTGGGGCCGCATTTTGTAAATGGAACACTTAATTCGGCTGAATATATGCGTATTATCCACTACAATGTTGTACAGAGAGACTTTGTCGATCTAGGCATAAATCAAGAGAATGTTTGGTGGCAGCAAGATGAGGCACCTGCTCACTCGAGCAATCAGAGCATCCGATATCTGCAGGGTCGTTTTCCTGCCAAAGTTATAAGTAGACGCGGAGATTTCTTGTGGCCTCCTCGATCACCAGACCTTGCGATTTTGGATTTCTTTTTTTGGGATATTTCAAACACAAGATCTGGAATGTGCGAAGAAACTTGCAACCAAGTACGCTTGATCAACTGTAGAACTCAATCACCCAAAATTGCATTTAAATCCCTAGTGATATGATTGAAACTCACGCGGTTTATTGTAATAGGATTTTCATTCCGCCCCGTTGAAATTCATAACGTAGAATTTGTTCTCGTGGCGAAATTTTGAAAAAAGTTTCGATTAAACAATTACATTTATCTTCAGACTGAGAACATAGGTATACAGAAGCACACAAAGGTTTTTAAACTTTCTTGGAGTAATTCATCAAGCCTTGCTGTCCTAGCTATCCAAGCCTTGCTAGCTGTCCTAGTCAACTTCTTTCTCGTTTGCTTCATCGATATTGGGAACAGCATCGTTATTTAGCTTTGGACGGATACCAAGCTCCCGAGTTACATCCCTTCTCATAAAAATACAACTATCTTCAAAATGAATTGAGCATAGCGACGAATATTTTGTTGGCGTAAAACCAGGCCGGTGTCTGCATACAACTCGTACCCACTTTTGATGTCTTCCAAGGTCGGCTGTTTTATCAGGAAAGTTATGAAAAGAAATACATACAGCAACGCAAGATCGACCATAAACACGCCTCGCCTTACTCACACTCACCATGTTTTTTGTACTGTTTTGTTGAACATGCTCAATTTGTTTTATGAGAACTCAGCACTGTGACGTAATTCAAAGGAAATTCAATTTCGCAATCAAAACACTAAATTTGCCAACTTTGACACTTATTAACAAAAAAAACTATGCAATGTTTTGTAATACAGTTTTTTGTTTTGGAAGGAAGTCATAAAAATTCGTTATTTTCATTCAAAAAATACCCACGAAATATTTTGATGGATAAGCCCTTTAACTAAATACGCAATTCTAGTGGAGATGGTCGTCCTATTTGATTTGGCATATATACCTTATATATGATTGGTCATATAGCTATATGGGAATCTGAAAGCAGGAAAAAAAATCTGAACCCAGTGAGTAATTGAATAAATCGAAAAACTTTTGCACATTTTTTGAAAAAGGTACCATTGTTACCAACCTGTAAAAATACTCTTTATTGCCAAGTTTAAGCTCCTGATAAAGCGTATGAAACTGCCACATGCACCGCGTGCACCCCACCCAAAACTTGTGTTTCCGCTTCACTTCATTCCTATTTAATATTATTTTTTTCAAAAGCCAAGAAGCAAAAAGAGCCTTCTATTCATAGCAGCAATTTTGCCTCATTATTATGCGCACATAGATTCATGGGCATGCAACCTTTGCGATGTTACTAGCTTCACCGGCATAGGGAGAACACTTTTTCTACGGCAGCCGTCGGTAGCGTTAGCATGGCAGCTGGAAATGGAAGCTGGGTTGACACCGGCCGTGTAACGGCAGTTGCGATCATCTGGAAACCACATTTTCACAGAAGCATACAATAGGCACCATCTTCCCAAATTTTTACAGAGATACACAGTTTAATCTTTCCAAATTTTAATTCAAATTGATTTCTGACCATTGTCTTACATTTCGGACCAATTGACATATAATTCCTCCCAGTTGAAAGGATTCGAATGCTCACGGCCTGGTATGATGGGTTTGGCCTGCCCTGAAAATATTTGACGGCCAATGGTCCTTAGAAAGGCGGACAAAACATTTGTATGTGGACTAGAATGAGGATGACGTGAAGTTCTAAAGAGGCTGTACAAATGGATATCCACGAAAACACATCAGCTTCAACTTTAATTACTGTAATTTCTAAGTATAGACAACAGTGGTAATTTGGGAAGCAAACAAATAAAAAAACTCTCACTTACTCTGGTTATTTCACTGACAAGCTTGCCTTTTTGATAGTGCGATACTAGAAACCTTTTACTTTTCTTGTACCATTTTAATCATTTGAACAGAATAACAACAATGACTAGGCCTATTAATAAATGATTACAGTAAAATGTTTGTCACCAAAATTTTTAAAGGAATTCATTACTTGTGTCCAAACTCACATAGTATATTTTCCACAACACCAAACCATATCAAATTGGATATTGTTGTTATTATTGTAGAGGAAATATTTTTAACTGCCTGATGAAGTTTTAGATAGTGATGTAATTTGGGTAAATCTAAAAACTTGGTTTTATGATTCGTAAAAATTGGTACAGTGGAATAACTATTTTTAACTTTCGTGTGTTATTTGATGTAAAAGCAATTTTCTACAACCGTAGTTGTAACATTCCTTTTGATCTTTGACGACAAGTTAATATATTCTTGCAGAAAATATTAATTAACACACGTTAATTAAACAACAAAACTTGCTAACTGTTAAACAAAAAAAAACTTTAATGTCGCTGATTTTGTTTTTATTGACTTTGTTTGTTTGTAGAGGCCTGGAGATGAGGACTATGTCGAAGAAGAAGATGAAATGGAAGAGCAAGGCACACTTCTGACATCGCTTGGAGATGCCCAAACTAAACAGAGGGAAAAGGCTGCCTATGAGCAACTCAAGGCTGGAGGTACGCCTTAATTTCTATTTCTATTCTCTCATTATCTTTTATTTCTTTTTGATTGTCAAGACATTGTCAACCTCTATATTCCTTTTGTCCCAATATGAAGGCAGTACGTGTGATCGAACCTGCCGTTATTGATAATCCTTGTTGCAAATTAAATTAGTGAACTTTATTCAAAGAAATTAAAATATTTTATGATGGTTTTGTACTCTATGCGACCCAGGTGAAGCAGAGCTTATCTCGCATGGGCTTCTTAAAACAGCATGATAATTTGATTGCCAACAACTAAATCTAATAATGAAGAATTACATAATAATCCAAGCACATTTAACTTTTGATTATAAATATTAATGGTAATAATGAGCGACGTTTCGCTGTCATCTTAACATCATTTTCAAGCTAAATGAAATAAAAGACGTTGTTTGCATATATAGAAAAGTAAACAATAGAAAGATTTTGTATCACGTGATGAGAATTTTGGCGGTTCAAAACTCGAACTTGTTAGACATATTGTTAAAAGTATAATTTTAATTTACAGCCAAAACTTGCTGAAAAAAGATTATTTTTTGGATATTGTCTTGTTTGAACGTTTACAACATGTCGTATTCGTTTCAAGCAAATTGTCTTATCATATTTGTTTCATGCCGTATTTGTATGGATATCATGCTATCATGGTATAGACAAGCCTTAATGTTTTGATTTTTAAAGATTTGTGATCATTTTCAGGATTATACTCTCCTTCAGACTTAGTACTTCAAAAGTTTTTAATTGCTTTGATGGTTCAGTATCCTTAGTGATAATACAACGGTATCTAAGTGCTGGACTTGATCTATATTATAGTTTTTTGCAGCTGGTAGGGTGACTGGATGTATTATGAGCATAGTACAGATGTCATTGAGTTTAATGAAAAGATTAGTCTCCCGAGATCCTTTGCCGTCAATGTTGATTGCTGTATCCAGAAAAATGTATTTCACCTTCGGAATATGACATTTCAAGCTTCATCAGAAAGGTCAAAATCATAACAAATGACCCAAAAATAGTTTAGATTTTTTAAAATCACCCGAATTTTATTTGTTACGTATTTCAAATTTTTTTTGCTAACCTTAGAAGGACCCAGTTGATTTTTGGAACTGCCATGCCGTTATTTCGGTAACATTGACGAATGCTGACGTTTGACATAATTTAAACTTTAAATATCTAATTTTCCAAACTACACTTTTCCAAAACTTTGTAATTCAAGTAAAAAACTATTTGAAAGCATTCAATGCTCCAAATGATATTTTAGCATCATATTTATAGCATTTCTAACAATATGAGATGATGGAAACTTACAATTACGTGATTTATTGATTTCTCATAAGAATTTATACCATGCATCAAAACCAGGTGGATTTTAAACCGGCTAAAGTACATTTTTTAATGTGCTGGTGAACTATACGACATTACTACGATTAATTTAGCTGTTATTGTACATGACGACTTACAAATGAGCTTAATTGATAACACTCTCGAATTTGAGTGATTCTTCGAACTTTAGATCATTTTTTGGGTCGCCCTGTTGGCACAGAGTGGATCCCATGACTTCCCAACCTTTGTTTAGGAGGTTACTCATGTTAAGATTAAATATAAAGCTTTTCAAATTAACACTGTTATCATTGGTCTCCATTGTTATGTTTGTTGTTATTTACAGGAATACGATGTATTTCTTATAGCATGTAGATTGACACGTATGACGCACTGCTGGAATATGTGCTCAGTTGGTGACTGCCCTGTAAAATTGCCAAACACCCCGCAAAAGGCACTTTATTGTTATTATTTTTTATATGTCGCACCCTCACACCCCCAGCATTTTATTTTTGTGGTAGGCCTTAATTAGTGGTAAATTTAGCTATTTTATATCATAAAGCCTAAATGAGATAAAGAAATATATATATAATAATTATAAAATAATGTAAGAAGTGTTATATTGCTAATGGATCCATCTCAAGTTTTAAATGTTTTCTCTTCGATGTTTCCCTTTTCATAAAGGTTGTCGTGTCTAGCAGCTGTTTTATGCTATACTACATTTAATTAAAGTTAAGAAATGTTGGTTTTAGGGTATGAATTATGGCTTCATCCTGAAATTGTATTTTTTTCATCTCAGGTAAAGTCCAATTTGAGATCCACAGTGAAGGTGGAGATGACCCAGGTGTAAAAGGAGAAGCTTCAATTATTGTTAATGGCATTGAATGCTGTCCTAAAAAGAAGGGTCATAATGTTGTTGTGCTAGATGAAATTGGAAACGTTGTTGCTACACGATCGTTTAACACTGTAGAGCAAACCGAAGGGATGGCTATGGCAAATTTTTTGGATGAAATTCCAGAGGAACACATTGCTTTAATTGCTGTACAAGATACGACAGGTAGGAGCAGTTATATTTAGTTCTAGTTTTTAATGTCCTACGGTGCCAGTGCTGCCAGCAAGAGTTTCCCTTATGAAGGAGATTTTTCTTCACCATCTTTCTTTGTTGCTGTGGGCTACTTTTTCATCTGTCAACACGAGCGTCTTTGTTTTTAGCGAAGTTTTCATTTTAAAGCATTGTTAGAAAATGCACTTTTATTTCTTTTTCCTTATGCAGGAAAAGGAATCGAGAAGGCAGAGGCTGCTCTAAAGAAGCTTGGTGCCGTAGAACCGATGGACCCAGGGCTCAAAGGATCATGGGCATTTGCAGGTTTTAAAGGAGCACACCACACGAAAAATTGGGTTACGCAGGTAACAAGACCTCGTTACCACGGGCCAGCTATGGTTGCTGATATGATTAACACGCCTGCCGCAGACCAAGGTACTTTTTCATTTTTCAAAGCATTTTCATTCATCATTACCTTATCTGGCATATTCTAAAACAATGCTCAGAACAATATATCGTGGAAGAAGATTGCGATTAGCCCACAAATTACTGCAGATTAAAACAATAAACTAGTTGTTAACGCAGACAAGGGAAGTTCTGCTATGTTATCAGGTGGTTGTGGGGACATGTTACGTAAACCAGACCCTGGGAATGCCTGACAGTCCAGCAACGTCATGTAGGAGAGAACTCTGTCAAACTTGTGTACTTTCTTTAAACCACAATAGTCTAAACTACATGGTTAGTATAAAAGCAAGCTTTTGAGAACTTTCTTTTTTAAAGTTTACAACAACTGTTAATTTAACAATATTATATTTAAAAACAACGCTTGCTGACATTTTATTTTTAAATTCCAGAATACAGAATATTAATTATTTGATTCATTTAATTTCTTCGTTCATTTTTTCACCACTTCAAAAAGTTCCGTTTGTTTTCAAAGCACAACTTTTAACTGAGTGGACCAAAAAAGCAAAGTATGAACTTTTTGCAGAATGTAGGAAAAATACCTATGGTCTGCTAGATCAACGAAAGCATTACATATTTCAAATTTAAAAACTTTATCTAAAATTGATTCGATATTTAAGATTTGGACATCAAGGGCTGCTCAAAAGTATGCCACAGCGAAAACCAAATGTATCTGCTCGATATCAAATATTGCATTAACCAAGCTCTGCTCACAAATTATGTATTATGCAATGCCTCGAGGAGGAGCTCTTAAAATATTTTACCCGTACCTGTTGGTCGCGACTACCTCTAGTATATTTGCGGATAGATATCTCCACTTTTCTCTGTTGTTTGCTTCTCCCACGCATTGCGTCATGCTTCTTTGTGTCCACTGTATGATGTCATTGACCCATGTTCTCATTGGACGACCTGTTTCCTTTTGGCCTTCTACTTTTCCTGTGAATAGTGTTTTTGTATCTCTTTTGCTCTGATTATGTGCCCAAAGCATCTTATTTTCCTTTACTTTATTTCCAATTTGAGGGATCTAGTTGTTTGGCTAATCGTAATACTGTCTTATTCGTCATATGTGTTGTATATGGTATCCTTAACATTTTCTTATAAATCCACATTTCAAATGCTTCTACTTTTGCCCACGATTTTTCTGAGATCGTTCATGTTGCACTCGCATACAGGAGGGTAGATAAGATGTAGCAAGCCTTTTCTTCCTTTCTAAACTTAATTTCCTTGATATTAACGTATCCTTCATATTCATAAAATTCTTGCGCGCTACCTCAATTCTTCTTCTTATTTCAATATCAGTTTTTTCATCTTCAGTAATTAGCTGTCATTAAATGTTTAAACTGCATTCAGTAACTAAGTGTTTAAACTGCTTCACTTGCCCAAGGTTTGTACCATCAACATTAATCTCAATTTGAGGTGTTTCTTTACTTCTACAAAATATCATGGTTTTTATCTTTTTACTTCCAAAATAATATAGTTGTTTAAAAAGAGAATAGACATTTCTTTACATTTGATTTTACAATGAAACGAGGGATGTACCCTATCCAAGACTTTGTTTAACGGGGAAACAACCAACCAAATACTTGTTTCTCTTGAGGAGCTGCATCTCTTACCGCAGCGTGCCATGTCAATGTTTCCGAGCTTGGCGTACTTACAGAAAACTGTACAAATCGCGAAACAACCACTTGCTCTCGCTGTCAGAAGGCATCTTTTGATCTTTCAACAACAGAATAAAATTTTAGTCTTAAATTTCTTGCTAATGGTTATATAGGAAATCAAGCTCCAATAATTGTTCATGTTTCTTGTATGGCTGATCGATTTCGACCCACGGATCCGTAAATGACTGCAAATTTATTTCAAGGACTTTCTTGAAAATAACCATATATATATAGTTTATTTTTTATATGCCTTGAATTACAACTCTTGCGTTTGACACCACATCACAATCGATTGCCATTTCTCAATACCAGTTGTTATTTTTTGGTTGAAATTTTGAAATAAATGATCAATTGTATTTGTTGGCTTTTTTTCTCTCATTTGAAGCTAAAGTTACATTTAGTAAAAAATGTTAGTTAATCAAAATCAAAAATAAAAATGTTATTTATTCAAAACTTTTAATATTACTTTTTAGGTAAAATCAAAGTGGAAATATCTTCAGAAGCACTGGATGACCCTGGTTATGCTAAGATTGCATCAATCAAAATCAATGGAATTGAGCGTAGTCCCATGATTCGAGGTTTTAACGTCGTTGTGTTGGATGCTGGAGGAAATTACCTTATGTCAAAGAACTTTGATACAGCTGATCCTAATCGAGGAAGAGTTGAAGGACAAAAAATGTCGACGTTCCTAGATGATTTACCAAGTGAACGAATGGTGTGTGTTTCCGCTCTTGAAGCTACTGGTGAGCCGATTTGCTGTGTTGTTTTGTTTTTAAATTCTTTATGAAAATACGGGAAATACAAAAAAGTTAGTTTTTTGGAAAATGAAACGACGAGGACGGATCTAGAGAAATAAGGCAACAAGAAATCTAGATCAAGAGTATTTCCTGAAGGTTGCTTTTTTATTTTTTTCATTTTCCACAAGTAAAAATCAGCACTCTTTTTGAAGATTTTGTGGGATATTATAATCGCAAATTGAAAAATTATCAGTATACCGGGTGGCGGTAAGTATTTTTCTAATTTGTAGTAATTTGCAACAAATCTATTCATTCTATTCAGCTAATGTTTTCGCTATCTTTGTAAGAAGTACAGAAGCAGCACTTGTCATACTATACCAAATTGGTTTCGTTGTTAACTTATTAATTTTTAATAATTGTTAGTGTTGATTAAATATTTATTGATGAGGGAGGGATACTGGGAGTTAAATCGTTTTTACAAAATGTAAAATAATATTCCCCCAGATAAATTTTTAAAGATAGATAATTTTATTAAGTTTCTAAGGATTTGATTGAGTCTAAGGATAAAATTATTACCGAAAATGCTATGAAATGTTTTTTCCGTTACTCATTAATTGTTATCTATCAACAATACCTTGTTAGATATTTTTGATGCCTTGCAACTTGAGATATTAATTTTTGAAGTTGAAATTGTGCATCACCCTCAACCAGAGCTTTTGCAGAATGACCTAAAGGAACGTAATTGATTTGAAGAATTTAAATCGAAAAAAAAACTAAAAAGGCCCACATGGAAGCAAGTTTTGACGAGGAAACAGTAATCTTAATGTCATTGAAGGTATATGTTAGGGCCTGTTGAGCCCGCTTACCGGTATAAAAATTGTAAGTGAGATCAGAATGTGCTTTCTGCGCAAATAGGAAGTGTGAAGTAAGTTGGCTAATAAATTTCCAAAATTCCAGTAACTGGGCTATTTATTTGCAATATGCTGGTTGTCTAGCCTCCATATGAACAGGCCCTTAATCATAGTGCTTTTTCTTTTAGGGGACGGCATGAACGAGGTTAAGGAAGCATTAATTCGCGTTGGTGCTGATGAAAACTTTGAGTCAGGCACAAAAGGTTCTTTCGCGCTGCTTGGATATACTGGTTCAGAGAAAGTAGTTTGGCTGAAACAAGTTGCCAGACCACGTGGACAAGGGCCATCGAAGATCGTAACATTTTTAATTACTCCACAGGGTGCTGAGAGACTAAGTATGTTTTTTTAGTACTCGATCTTAATCATGCCTGGATGGATATTATTGGTTTTATTGTCGATCTTTGAACAAAGATTAGTTTATGTTTCATTATTATTCATGTACAGACCGGTGCCCCAAAAAACGTCAAACTAGTTCAACAGGTTTTGTTGATGAAAAATATTTGAAACAGAAACGACACCAAAGAGGCATGCCAAAAACAACGAAATTACCAAATTACTTTTTTCTTAGTTAAGACGTGACATTGGAGCCATTAAGAATAAATCCAAAATTAATTTTGTCATCTATATCCAAAATCCAAATTTTGGGGATTTGGCTTAATTTTGTGGGCCTTATTCAATCGCATATATCATTGCTATTTTTTCGTCGTTGAAGCTAATTTTAATTTTGAACCTGTCTTTAATAAATATGAGTTTTTATGTCCATATTTTTGGAATATCCAAATATACTTGTATGTTGGATTTTTTGCAGAGCAAGAAAAGGAAGGAGAAGAAGACGTGTTTTTGGACTACGAACCTGGAAAGTTTTCAGACTATGATGAATTTCAGAGAGGACAAGAAAAGGAATTTGAACCAAATTATCCGACGCTAACAAATAAAAGTGCCAGGGTGTGTTATAGTTTTGTTTCTGGATGTTTTCATGCGTATTTCATGGACCTTTGATTTGGCATGGGGAAAGAGAATTAATTGAACTATATATACCGGCTGGTCCAAAATGAAGTTGCGCAGTTCGATGGACTATGATTCGCGAAGTAATAAGCCGATGCATAAAATATTTATTCCCGTAAATTAACAGAAGACTATACTGAATTTTTTAATTATGTTTTTGATTCTACGACAAAGCTGTCATGTCGAAAAATGGATCGAAAAACCCGCTTCATTTAATTCTCAAACGCCATTTGAAAGAAATGTCCTGAAAGTATGATCAATGTTTTGTAATAGATACTAAGGCTTTATTTTGATGCCTCTTTCCGCTGAGCTGTCCGTAAAATTTTATTGTTTTCAGCATAAGGCGTTTTATATTGTGAATTGAAATTAAATTGCGTTGTAGTATGTATTCGTTTTTATTTCCTTATAGTTTTATCCAAAAAATGTTGTTATGTTTGAAAGGAATTGATCGTCGAATTGAATTGAATTGACTTATGAATTTTTTTTAAAATGCTGTTATGTTTGACAACAATTCAATTGACTTAAAAGCGCCGTCTGCTAAAAAAATCTAATTGTGGGGAAACTTCAGAAAAGAGCTTTTGCAATTTTGTTTGAGGTTCGTTGGGTTGAGGTTGGGTTTGAGGTTTGAGGTTCATATTCTCATAATGACACCAAATTATTCACAAGTTCACCAGGCTTTTTCAAATGGCGTTTGAGGATTAAATCGAGCTGGTTTTCTTATAAAATCTTCGACACAACAACTTCGCCGCAAATTCAAACATAAGCTTGCAAAATTTAGTTTAGTTTTTTGTCAATATACATCGGAAGAAATATTTCAAGAATCGGCTCATTGCTTTACGAATCATAGACAATCAAACAGCGCAAGTTTTAGTTTTTGGCCCACGCCGTATATGTATATTTATATACAATATGTATGGCAATGTGCCCTCCCGGTTATCACCATAATGGCTTAGTGACCACTCCTGAACTTGGGCACAGGATGTACGGTTCCACATTGAGGAAAGGATTGCATTGTGGAGTCACCAGAGTGCTCGAACTGCGAGCAGTGAGCAATGCATAGTGCAAACAGTGAACGTCTCACATGGAGACTCCCACCCAATCCAAAAGAGTGTTCAAACCACATGTGCAGTGGGCGGAATATACAATCTGTATAGCAATGTGCCCTCCCGGTTATCACCATAATGGCTTTATGGCAACTCCTGAACTTGGGCACAGGATGTACGGTTCTACATTGAGGGAAGGATTGCATTGTGAAGTCATTAGAGTGCTCGAACTGCGAGCAGTGAGCAATACATAGTGCAAACAGTGAACGTCTCACGTGGAGGCTCTCCACCCAATCCAAGAGAGTGCTCAAACCACCTGTGCAGTGAGCGGAATATGCAATATGTATAGCAATGTTTCACCATAATTTTTTTAAAAAGTGTCGAAATTCCTACCAAATATAATGTTAATAATTTTAGTATGAAATATATATATTTAATATATAATGTATATATATATATATATATAACTATACGAAATACATATAATCTTTGACTATAGGAAAAATATGTTTGTTGCTAATTTTCATTTTCTATTTTTTAGTCTATAATGAAAGCATTGCCTGCAGAAGAGAAAGCGAAAATTGCTAAGCTGAATGAAGGATTACGACTCGAGAAAAACAGGTTGGTGACAGAAGTAAGCAAGTGGGACGACCAAAGTAATGAGATTATTGTTTTGGCGAAAAAGATGTGCATGATCATGATGGACATGTCTGATTTTACGAGGTACGTTTATGATATAAATAAGTGATTGGATGAGAAAACGAGACTTAGTATTTTCAGAACACTCGCTGTCATTATAATAGCCGATAAAAGTTAAGAAATAGGAAATTTTATATTTTAAAGATGTTCCGCTTTTTGGCGCACCCGGTATATATATACCTCCGCTTATTTTTTTCTATGAGACCTTTTTGTGAATGGAAAATTGTTATCAAGTTGAAGTAACCATCTTCGTTTCCTAAACAGGGGAACTGGACCAATGAAATCGACGATGGATGTAATCAGGGGTGCTGAGGTATGATAAATTTTATTAGTTAGTAGTGGCTGACTGATGCTGTTGTAATTCATTCAGACTTGGAGGAGTAAAGACATATAATTGCAGTTTTAATCAAGCTACTACTTAGCAGATGAGTCGCTAGAGTTTTTCTAGATTTTTATACGCTTGGAATATACAATTATTCCTGGACTGGCTAATCTTGCCTCTTTTCCGTTTAGAAAGGCAATGCGGAGAAGAATTGAACATCAATGTCCAAAGGTCAGATTCTTTCCAAATAATTTCAAAAAAGTGATAAGCAACCTCACCTCGGCAAAAATAGATTAAGATAATTTTGCTATATCTTACCAACGAGAGGTGTAGTGGGTCTCGTCTATCTGCAACAATTGCCTGAATCCTTCTATCATATTATGCAGAAGATAAAACTTCAGGCCATGTTGACAGTTCATTTTCTCCAACCTCGCAACTCAGGCAGTCTTCCTGTCTTGCAAGTTAAAATCTCTGATAAAAACGCAAGAACATGGTTTTCCCAGATCCCCTTGTTGCGACTACGATGACATGTTCGTCACAAAAGGCTTTGTGTATGATATTTTCTGGAAATTGCTGAATAATCCGTCAAATTTCTTCTATTTTCATGTGACCGCAGCCTTCGTTTACCATAGCTCGCCAGCAAAATAAAAAAAACCCGCCTCGGTGCACACCATCCATTATCTCCCATCCACTAGCCAAACTTGTTAATCAATCGTTTCTTATAGGAATTTTTCCAACAAGGCTGAAATTAGCTAAAGTGGTCTCCCTTTATAAAAAGGGAGACTCTGAGATCTCTTTGTTGCCTATTTTTAGTAAATTATATATATGAAAAATTAATGCACAAAAGACTCTATTCTTTTCTTACTAAGAACAAAATTATATACCCCTTACAATTTGGTTTTCAAGAAAACCACTCAATTGATCACGCATTAATTAGCATGACCGAAGCTATTAGGTCTACACTTGACAGTAAGAGATATGGGTGTGGCGTATTTATTGACCTTCAAAAAGCGTTTGATACTGTAAATCATGACATTTTAATATCTAAACTTGAATACTATGGTATTAGAGGGAACGTCCTTGGGTGGTTTAAATCCTATCTCTCAGATAGAAATCAATTTGTTTCAATTAATGAAAAAAACTCTGATCTTCTGAAAATCACCTGTGGTGTGCCTCAGGGATCAGTACTTGGACCTTTGCTTTTCCTAGTTTTTATTAATGATTTACCCAATGTTTCGAACAAATTAAAATTCTACCTTTTTGCGGATGATACCAATATTTACTATGAGTCAGAAACGAAGGATAAACTTGTTAAAAAAATCAACACTGAACTTAAATATGTAAAAAGATGGCTTGATGCAAATAAACTCTCATTGAATATAGGTAAAACCAATTATATAATCTTTCACTCTTCTGCAATTTCAATCCCTTCTGATATCATAATTAAAATAGGTAAAAAACACATTTCCAGAGTTAAATATGTTAAATTTCTCGGGGTCCTCTTGGATGAGCACCTCAGTTGGAAATTTCATCTCAGTGAGCTTTCAAAAAAATTATCAAGAACCTGTGGAATCTTTTTTAAAATTAGAAAGCTCCTGCCATTAGATACTATGATATGCATCTATAATTCATTGTTTGTATCTTTTTTGCAGTATGGCATAACTGTCTGGGGTCAAACAATTGATTCTTAGATAGATCAAATATTCAAATTGTAAAAAAGAGCTGTCAGAGCCATCACGGGTCAAACCTATCTTTCCCACTCTCTTCCTATTTTTAAAGATCTTGGGTTACTTAGACTTTCTGAAATTTTTAGGCTTTGATTATCAACTTTTGTTTACAAATCAACAAAAAAGTTAACACCTTAATGTTTTCATGATTTCTTTTCTTTTAATTCATCTGTTCATCACTACTCAAATAGGCAGTCTGACCGTGGTGATTTGTTTTTAACTCAAAAATCCAGTCTTCGATACGGCTTGAATTCTATTCGATATCTGGAGGCAAAGTTATGGAGCGGTCTGCCCCTAGAAATCAGAAATTCCTCCTCAAAGTTTTCATTTAAAAGACAACTAAATTAACAAATGTCTTTTCAAGAAACTATTTCTCACCATAAAGCTCAAAATCCATATTTAATTGAAACTACCGACAAAAATTTTCCTACGGATCCTGCCAGGTATGAATTCAGTGATATCCAAATAATTGAAGAGTTGCAAAGAGAACTATGTCATTTAGGATCTTGTCAGCTTCGCAAGTACGAAGGTAAGAACATTGGAAGTATGTCAGATATACCTGGACGATCCTTTCAAGATGAATGATACCATGATGCTAAAAAGGGCACAGGGAAAACGCTTGAAAAAAGCGGGTTTGGTTTGTATACTCACCAAGACGGAAGCGTATGTTTTGCTTTCTGTGCTTGCCATCTGTTCCAGATACAACTCCATACTACATACTACGAAGATAATTGGACGAAGGTTGGAGCTGGTAACTGGAAGAAGGGCACTAAAAAGATTAGAGAGCATAAAAATACATACTTTCATTTGGAAGCAGCATTCAAATACTCTTATATACAGTTGAGAGATAATCAAAAATATTGTAATTACACAACGGCAGCTTCCCAGAATGAAATGATTTATGGCCTTGCCGAGGTATTGAGACGAGAAATCAAAGGAGAAGTCAAATCTTCCAATTTTTTTTCTATTCTGTTTGACGAAACTGCAGATGTTTCTAAAACTGACGGAGCAAGTTAGTTTTATCTTTCGGTATGCAGTACACAGCGAAATCTTGGGAACTTTCCTCTCCTACAAAGACGTGATTTCAACAACAGGTGAATCATTATTTGACACGTTGGGGGAAACTACTTGCTGCCGATCCCAATCGTCTAAACATCTATCAGAAGCATCCCTTATATCTATGAAGCATATCTGGACATTGATTTATGCATGAAAATTTTACAAGCTCTGCAGAAAGATGACAAAACTTGAAGAATTTAACAAGAAAGATCGCACTTTAAAGAAAATGCGTCATTGTGCATTTGGCTCACTTAAATTTTTGAATATAGTCAATTTGTGAATTTTCAAATGCCTATCATTAGAAATTTTTCACCCTGAGGCAATTCTTTGGTCAAATCCCTTATAATCTTTCAAGGTTTAAATGCTGATAAAATAATTTATAGTTAGGAAAAAAAACGGAAATTCAAAACTGACTAACTTTTCATTCCCGATCCGAATCTTAAGTCCACAAATTATGGAATTAACTTTTGAACAATTCCTAAAATGGCGGATTTTCGCTTAAGTGGTGTATACAGATAGCAAATAAAGCAGAAACAGGGACATGGTTTGCTGAAAAGAGAAATCGAAGGCGAAGGCAAAAATTTGACGAATTGGCATCTGATGAAAATCCATCTGATCCAAAACTGGCCTTCAAGAAGGATGTTTATTTTCTGTCACTAGATATAATCGAGTAGCAAGTAGCAGATCAATTTGATAAATATGGAGAACTGTTAAAATCATTCCAGTGTTTGTCTCCAGAAAGTTTTACAAGTCACCAGCTGAAAACAAAGGTCGATTAGAAACAATTTTGAAAGCGTAGTGATCAAAAGATGGCCCCGGAGATATTTGTGATGATTTTTACAGGGAATATTCAATGTTCCAGGCAATATTTAAAGAAAGCAAAGGCGTTGAAATTCCATTAAAAGTGCCCTATATTGTGCAAAGAAAACACGGAAGGTATTCAAATGAAAAAGACAACAATTTCAATTCAAAAGCCGGAGCACATTTCCAAGTTTTATTCGTATCAAAGCTCCACGAGGCACTTTAAAACTTGTATAAATTATACCAGCTATTCTTGACCATACCAGTAACTACAGCGAAAGCAGAACGCTCCTTTTCGAAGCTCAAATTTGTCAAATCCCATCAAAGATCTACCATAAAACAACAGCATACGATAGCTTTGGCTATTATCTCCACCATAAAGCAATGATCTATTGACATTGGTCGGGACCTTAACATCTCTGCATCGAAGGAAATAGAAGGAAGGATTTTCATTTGAAGTTTTAAAAGAAATTGGAACGACAATAATTAACATGTACTGAATCGTTTCGTTTACGTTTCATATATGAAGTATATAGAAGAATAAGTTCTGCTCAACCAATTCACTGCGGTACGGAGACTCTTTAATATCTTTTCTATACTTCAATTGTTCATGAAAAATTACAACCTGATCCGGTTTGACATATACCGTGTACCAAATGACAGATTAACTATAAAATGTTTGATGAAAATGATTCTTATACCTGCTTTATTGTATATTCTAGCTTCTAGTGTCCTTTACAGGAGGCTAGAATGAACCGTATTCACCATAAATAATTAATCAGAAAATGGACAATAAATAAATGTTATATATTAGTGTAAATGTAAATTACGAAATTCCGTAAAACACACAACCCCGCCGTCCTCTTGCAAACGCACCGCTGGAGTTGAGGCCTGCCTCGGGCAGGCCGACACGTAAGTATTATATTAACATTCATGCATTACTGAGACAATGTTAAGTATGTGTAAATTTAAACTTACATGTGTTTAAAAAAAAGCAAGGAAATTATTATCCATTCCAAACGTAGCTCAGCATATTTTAAGTACTAATCTAATAGAAAGTGTATTGATCAGTTATTAAATGGAATCAATATAACGAGAAACCACACAAAATAATTGAAGTCAAAAACATTAAAATATTTGGGAAAGAAAAAAGAATTTACTGCAAATGTTTACCTCTAAGCAAGTTTTCAATGTTCCTGGTAGCAGACTGATCATGCTGCTTAGGATTTGTATCACCATATATATATATATTTGCATGTTGCAACCTTTGAGCAAGATCATTAAGTTTCTCCACTTCAAAATTGACACAAATGAATGATTGGCCATATGTAGTTTGAGGTTGAGGATACGAGTAACTTGTAGTGTACATATCAGGAAACAGTGGAACACTATGGATTAGCCAGAATCCTCCACCAGAATTGAAAGCAATCACACCTTTTGAATGTGCATAAGTCCTTGGCTGATATGCTACGATGTGAAAATGCAATGCAAAATTTTGTGACCCAGCTTGTCAAAAATAAACACAGTTTAAAATATAAAGTAAAATGAAAAATGTAATGGCTAATATATTGCTAAAATATTTGTTCGCGTTGCCTAATAATCTCATAATTTAAACGAAGAGACGTCAACAATACGAAAATAAATTTACAACATTAAATGATGTTACTAAAGGAGGCTTTGACGGGTGGATTGGGCAAAGGTGGGGAATATCGGGGAACAACATGGAAAGTAGAAAAACGAGCGACAACAGCTGGATTCCTGGAAATCATTGGGAAGGGCAGGGAATAGTGAAAAATATTATAGAAAAAACAGATAGGAATGAAGGGAAACGACTTGTAAATTTGTATATCTGAAGTTACAGAAGAATCAATGTTTATTTTTGGATTACAGATTTAGTAAAGTTAAAATGACGAAGTGTTGTATGATCAAATTTAATTTGTTCAATTAAAAATCAATAACAGCAAATAAATATCACGAAATAGGCACATAAGCATATATGATAAGGATTAAAATATTGATATGACGCATTTATTTTTCCGGTCTTTGTGTTCCAATATGTTGTTTTTCCTCAAAATCAAACAATACCTTTAATAAAAACTTCTAGGAATCTTTTTGCCAACGGAATGTCAGTTAAGTAAGTTCATTTTATTCTTAAATTCCATTTCCGAAATATTGACAATGGATAAATAAATACCTTTGGGACTCAATGTGAACCAGAGACAAGCCTACAAAATCAGCTCTCTAAAAGAAATCCCGATTTTTTAATTTACATGGAAGGAAAACCTGCAACAATTTCAACACCTTTAATATCCAACTAAAGGGCAATATTATACAAATAAGATCTCGTCTTGTAAAGGTAACATGAACGATTCGTGGGAAGGAGTAAATGAAGTTATCAACAAGAGATCTAAATCGTCTAAAAAAGACAAACTCAAGGACACTGTTGCTGGAACAACCGTCTGCAAAAAGGATATAGCGGATAACATGAACAATTTCTTTTGTTCAATAGGCAAAAATCTGGCTGACAAGATTGATGAAACTCCCAATCCCCTTATGTCTCGTGACTATGTAATTAATATAAAAATAGCAATGTTTGTTGCACTTCCAGGCAATTGACGCATGTTTCTCAGAGATATAAAGTAATATTCAAAGACCGTGAAGAACACAAAAATCAAACGATCGCCCAATTTTGATATTTACCTGTCATTTAAAGGTTTATTGAAAAACTGGTTTTCAAAAAGCTGTACCAGTATTTAAATGAAAATGGCCTCCTGTCTCCAGGACAGCCTGAGTTTGTGACATGGAAAGACTCTAATGGGTGCATCAAAAAACGCGGAACGTCTCGAAAAAATCGTGTACTGCACAGATCACAGTGCTTAAAGTCGATATGCACGTCAAAAAGGCTAAACTAGTTACAAATAATTTCTAGCGATTTATTTCGATTATAATCGATTTTCAAAAAATTGTCCTATTGACAAAATCTCAAAAACACTGAAAAAAGAAAAAAGAGCACATGGACAAAGACAAAGAGGGATTCCTGCAACCATGTCAAAGACTCCTTCAGTTTCCATGCGTTTTAAGTTTTCATCACGTCATTTTCAGAAGCTTCTCATTTCTTTTCAAAGTTAATGTCTGTACTCAATGATATCACTGTTTTTGAATGTTTTCGTGCTTCAATGAGATAGACAATTTTTTACAAATCGCTCATAAGGGAAGAACAAGCGTTGAGAGATATAGCCAAAAATTGTTATAACTGGTTTTGTCTTTTGGACGTGAATATCAACATTAATCACTGGAATCCGTGCAGTAAACGATTTTTCCTGCTGGTCACAGATGTTCCACCTTTTTTGGTGCACTCGGTAGAAACCGCAACTTCTGGTGGATTCTATCCGTAACCCCTCTCTAAATAAGTAGAAAAGGCAAAAAATCAAAAGATTTATAAACACAGAAAGTCCAAGTTATCAAAATTTGCTTTGTTTGCGGATGTAAGTCATAGTGAAGTTTGATCAAAGTTCTTCTGAATCGCCACATATTTAAGAGAACGTCTCGCATACTGTTTCGCTATCTTTGTTTTCTAAACCTTTCGGCTAATAACAATACTAGAATGTAAATATAAATGCCTAACCTTTCATCTTTCTATCAACGCATTTTCTGATATCGTGGAATGTAGCTGTGAAACAAGTTGATTTATGTAAGATATTAAATGATTAACTAAATTAAAATTAACAATTAAATTTGGAATAACTAAATGGCTTCAGAACAATTTAACACAAACAATAATTTATACTATGTTATATTATTGTTTTCAAATTTTTAATAGCTCTATTTATGGTATCCATAAAGTACATACACACTATTGGGTATTGGGTATGCCAAAATGGTACATCTACTAATATAATCAGATGTTTCCAATTTTCTTGTTACTAGAGTAAATGGTTAAAAATTACTAGAGTAGATGGTCAATAATTACCAAATTAGTACGTACATTCCTTGTGGATGCCCCGATAAATTTGTAATCGAATTTATGGTAGAGATTAAAACCAACAATTAGTCAAGAACTAGATGAAGAGAACATAAGAAACTTGACTTTGTGATAGAATTCCCAACACTACACTTACTAGGCAGAATTACCAAATGCTGTCAATGTTAACTTTAAGTAAATAAGAATTGTTGTGTAGTCGATCCTCCAAAAAATAACTATCAATGAATTGAGCGTTGAACAAAGCCGGAACATAAAGTTTAGTATTTATGAGCCTGTGGCCATAATGCAATAATATTCGATTGTCAAAGTTGCACATTTCAAGATTTTTAAGCAAAAATGCTTCGGAAAAATTTTAGTGATGATCAATGTGTAAAAAAGCTCAAAATTCAAAAATCTGCAGATTAGATAAAAGCTGAGTAGACAAATGGAGCTTTCAATAACATAGATTAGCAAAAGACCAAATGATTCATAATATTTAAACATGCAAAGATATGTATTTATTAGCTTTCGAAATATATCTCAATATAAATATTCAACGAATCGCTATCTACATCGCGCTTTCGTTTTTATGAATGAATAGTTGATCAAATAAAGTTTTCATGTGATACATAGTGAAGTCAGAGTAATTACGTTGTAAACAGCTTCTTCTGAAAGTAGTGAAACATTTTTCAATCCCTGTTCTAATTACTAGTGAAAAATGAGTGAAAAAAACAGGACGTAAAATTGAGCAAAATCGATATAGCCGAAGAGTAGCCTATAAAACTTAAAGAAAATTGTTAGGGAAACAAACAAGAATTCTTATATCAGGGAACCAGAGAAAAGAAAGAGACAATTTATGCTTGGGAACTGAGGCGCAGGAGTTTACAAATTTTATTATAGATAATTTAGTGTATGTCTCAGGAGCGTAAAATTGCAAAAGCAAGGGACCAAACCAGGTCAAAGAATTCAAGGGTAGTAACAAAATCTCGAATAACAGGCAAAATATATCCGAGTTCCATAAATATCAGCAAGGTCTAATATCGTTTATGTGATGATAAAAAATTTGTTAATTACAAACAATGGTCGAACAACACCTATGAGTTTCTGGCATATAATTGGAAATTTACTAGTCAAATTATGTTCAGTCTTTTTTTGAAAAAGACTTTCTAGAATAAAAGACCTGTAAATGAAATACTGTATTCGAAAACTTCTTTGAAAATATGGAGAACACTGGTTGAGTTTATTTTAAAATTTGGTTGATTCTTATGTATACTATTTTTTGCAGAAATTACAGTTTTGAATAATGTCATGATAGCAACTTAAGTAAGAATTTGTAGATGGATTCGGAAAGAGCACTTTTTGACGAGCTGAATATTCTTCGCATAATTGTTTAATAATATTATTTGACCAAATCAGATTTTATTGTCATATGAATGGAAAAATTGTGAATTAGAGAAATATATAACATATATTATTTGCTGGCTACACTACACAGAACATAAAGAAAAGGCAATGGCATATATATAATTACTTTTTGTTAGTTTTGAATTATTAAATTCATTACAAGATAGAAAGTTTGTACCCATGTTTCCAAACTCACACTGATAATTAAAAGGAGGTAAATACATATGTATTGATCCCCTATTTACACCATCCACCCATTACATTATTTATTTATTTAAAAAATGATTTTATGAATTCTTTAAAATCTATTCAGCGTGAAGCATGCAATATGATGGAGTTTTTTAAGAAAATGCACAAACAAAAAAATTGAATGCCAATTAATTTTGAAAACAATGCCAAGTGTAAATAATGGTGCTATGTCACACACAGTATAATTTAAGTCGAATGTTCTCTAATCTTTTGATGGTCCAGATACACATTGAGGTTACTGTTTCTGAAAATTGAAAAAACCGGTGAGATAAATATACAATTAGAATTGAGTAGCCCTTTCCATTTT
>JAYJMH010090067.1:0-31124 GCA_036873815.1 Phacellophora camtschatica
TGATCACATGAAAATATTATGTAACAAAATACCGAGAGTGCATGTAATCACATTGGATTATTGTGATCACATGAAAATATTATGTAACAAAATACCGAGAGTGCATGTAATCACATTGGATTATTGTGATCACATGAAAAGTATTTTTCCAGTGCAAAGAACTGCCCTACAAGCAGACTTGCCCCAAGTCTAGTTGTTTCTTAATCCGAGAAAAGAACCCAAAGGAACTTGAGATATACGGAGGAAGCTGAGGAGGAGGGAAACCTTTTTTTCTCCTCTTCAGTTTTTCTTCCGAATTTCCTCCGTCGGTTGTTGGATTAAAAAGACATTCTCAGCTCAATTTGTATTAAAAGAAATAGATTTGGGGCAAGTCTACCCTACAAATAGATACTTTCTGTTTAAAAGTCCAGTAGCTATGCAAACAGAAGTAATACCGTGGTCATTTCTGTTTCATTATTCCGCGTCATCTTTCAGGCATTAGGGAACTTAAGCAATGACGACGTCAACGTCAACGATAACCTTGAATCCTTTTGTTTTTTAGGGTTAATTTCCAAAAGATAAACTGAAAGCGTGCAAACATAAATCCCCAAGGAGTTGCCATTTCCCGAATTCTGAAATAGATTACCCTTGTTGATGTGGAAAAAGCAAGAACAATGGTTATCGAAGCAAATGGGGAATGGGGTTTATTTTGGCGATATAACATGACGTTTCATTCGACGTTGCCGCCATAGCTGCTTAAGCTCTTTATTGCTGAAACGATACCTCAAAATGTCCCACCAGAATACCAAAGGATTCAAAATCAGTT
The DNA here is from genome assembly GCA_036873815.1 of Phacellophora camtschatica. NCBI lineage: Eukaryota > Metazoa > Cnidaria > Scyphozoa > Semaeostomeae > Ulmaridae > Phacellophora > Phacellophora camtschatica. The sequence continues at coordinate 806 of JAYJMH010090067.1, forward strand.
TCTGGTATTAATTTTCAATAGTTTCCATGAACATATTGCTTCTCAATGTTAATGCACGGCTCAATGAAAGAAGCAATATTACATGCTTCCATTACATGAATAAGTTCCTGTCGCTTCAAAATGATGCATGTACTGAGTGGAGCAAAAAAATCCTCGCGTTTGATTGACGCTAGCAAAATTGTGAAAAGCGATATAATGTTACATCTTAATTTTTAAACTTTTAATAAGTTACTTTCAGGTTATAATATTTCCTAGTTAGGTTATAATATTTCCTAGTTAGAAATTTATAAAAAGACATCCTCTGAGAAGTCAAAAGGATGGGCCTAATTATTTTTAATGAGCACAGGCGAGTCTTGCAAAGTTATAAATTATCTTAATTGCAACAGGTTTTTCAAATTTAATGGCTTTTAAATAAGGAGAAAGGATATTTTCTTAAAATAAATTGAGTAAAGAAATTAGTTCGAGCTTACATTTAGAGCAAGAATCTAAGAGTAACACATTGTACAGAAAACGGACAAGTTTAAAACATGACATGAGATTCTAATGTTTTTAAGTGTAAATTAATCTTAATTTCAAATGCACACATTGTAAAACAGTGTAAAAATATGTTAAAGAAAACATTTAGATCTTCTGTTTCGTTTTGCTTAATAACTTTTCAGTTGAAAGGTCATAATTGAGACTTCAAAGAGTTACCCTGTGGTAAAAATCAAACCGGAGACATGTGAGTTTTTGTCTACAGTAAAAACCCCTGATACAGTAAAACCCCGCAAACAAGAACCTACCCTTTTATTAAACAGACTGAATAGGATCTTATCAATGTGACACTACCACCAATTTCATTGTGAGGATTTTATCGAAATTGTCTCTTGATGTCTAATCCCCAACATTAGTTTTTTGAAAAAATTAAACTTCAAATTGCCAAAAAATGACCAAATTCTCAACTTCCTAAAATTATGCTAGTGAACTTGTATATATGACATTAATGCATTATATCAATAAGATATGCATTGAAAACGGAAATTTTTAGCGTTAAAGATTAAATGTTTAAATTTCATAAGAACATAAAAATATGTCAGTTTGTTTTTGGTTCTTATCTTTGGGCGCCTTTTTCTGAAAGATCAGGCCGTAGGTTTTTATTTTTCTAATTTCTTGTTTGCTGGGTTATATTGTATAAGAACTTTTTTTGAAGGTGTGCCAAACTAACGTTCATAATTTTGGGGCATTTAAATTTCAAAATGCTCAAATAAAGGTATCAGTGTACTCGCAAGGTTCAGAAACTACATCATTTTAAATCCCACTGACATTAATTATCGCGTTTTCTGGTTTCTACAGAACTTTTTAGAAATTTGTAGAGAGAATTTTAGGGTCGAGGTTCTTATTTTATTAATAGGTTCAAAAATAAATATTTTAAAACTATTTTTTGATTTGCTTACTCGTTAGCTTAATAAAAGTGCAAAGATTTTTTTGGAGCAAGTGATAGAAAAATGTTTTCTAAATGACAAGTGCAGTGCTTTACTCTCGGTTGCACTTAAATTAAACTCATTTCTAAAAATTAAAATCGCAAAATGTGTAGATTTTTCTGGGAAAGTCTTTCAAAGCCGATTCCCAAACATCTAAATATAAACCGTTGTCAGCAATTTTTGCTGTTGTGCCAACACGCTAAGACAACGTGTAAGACCTTCGAGATTTGCCCCTCTTGGTCTTTGCTGACGGTATACCATTTATAACGTTATCCAAACATGCCCCATTTTCCACCAAATATTGCGCAATGCTGTAATTCCCTACTCTCACAGCTAAGTCCAATGGGTAATCATAGTTTATGCTCCGGACATTCACCTTTGCTCCAAAGTTTATCAAAATCTGGATTACTATTGGCGTGCCATAAATTGCTGCATTGTGAATTGCTGCGAATCCATCTGCCCCGAGCATGTTAATGTCCTCTCGCCTTTTACTCAATGCATTCAACAAATCCACTGTATTGTTTTCCATGATCGCTGATCTAATAACTGCGTATTCTTCTTCGGTGCTGCTTGTCGCACGACATAATGGCTTATGTCGTAAATTAAAATTCTCTTCTGACAGTAGTGAATCATTGTTTTTTTCGTAAATCAACCGACCAGGGTGCTTTCCTGAAAATCCCAAACTCTCGTCGTGGCATTTTGCTGAAACGTTTCCACTAAAAGTACAATTTGGCATTGAATTACTACGTTTCATTGAAGCCGAATCGCTACAAGGGTTTTGATTTTGCGATGCATTGTTTTTTGCTTTCATCTTTGTCGTCTTATTCTTTGCTTTGCAGAATGACAATTCCCACTGCACTATAAATAAAAAGCTGTTTTATCAGATAAATAATCCCAGAGATTTTGTCAAAGCGTCACGCATATTTAAAATGATTATTTTTAACTGAAAAAATAAATGAAATTAAAAAATTAAAATGAAAAACTCAACGAAAATGAAAACGTTGTAGAGTGGCATCTGTTGTCTCATATAACCCAGAAAGATTTGGAACAAAAATATTTTATTGTTGTTTGGAGGTGTCCGTTGTTGTTGTTGTTGTTTTTCTTTTTATAGTCAATGAAAACAATTAAAAGAAACAAACAAAAAGAATTATAAACTACGTGTCATCCATAGCGGGAAAGAACATATTTTCAGCGAGTTCCCACTATGAATGACACTTACAATTTTAAATATATGGAATTAATTTGACTAATACATACATACACATAGGGACTTACATACAAACATACACACAGATACATTCACACATAGTACACACAAACAGTACACATAAAAAGATACAGTCACTCGACATGTCGAGCACTGGACATGTCCGATGTTGGGTGGGAGGTATCCATTAGTAGAAGTTTCATTGTATTCTCAAATTAAATTGAAGCAATTACCTTCTACAAAGCATGCAATGATTAATTTTTTCTCTTGTTTCCATATTACTACGAATAAAAATATTTTTCTTATGGCATTTTATTAGCGATAATAAGTTAATTGTCGAGCGACGTATGGATGTCATCCTAGCTCCAAATCTCTCCGCCTCAGCTTCCTTCGTTTTTCTGAAGGCAAGTGTAATGTCATCCTAATATTTCTAAATCTTAACGCTTTCAAGCTAATCTGAGTGAAAGCAAATTGAAGGTACAAATAGAAAGATTGAAGCAAAAGTGGTAAAAGTGCACCAAAACGCGAACTTTGGAAAAAGCGCAAAAGTTGTAAATGATTTTGCTCTAAGGTATTTGCCCCAAGCCATGACAACTTTGCGGTAATTAAATCCAACTACTTGTTTAGTGTTGGCTTCAAGCCTATGACGAAGAGCATTACATATGTCATTGCGAACAAATACCATATTATTGCAAACAAAATAGAGACGTTCCTTTTGATCGCGAGGAGTTGCAATATTTTGGAAAAGCTGTTTCCGTTGATCACAAGGAATGGCATGGAGTCACAACGGAGAGCCTCAATATCTTTTAGACCTGCATGTGTTTCCTAATCGCAAAACATCGCAATTAAATTTGTTCTTTTTCTTGTGATTACAATTGTGGCTCCTTTCCTAACAACTCTTTGCAATTATGAATGGATGGCAAGCATTATTGATTCCACCAAAACAATAAAAACAGTCGAGAAGGGCTACAAATCTCCCTTCAAAATTTTTCGATTTCTCCATACTCTCTATAGATTTCTTTCCCCCTCTATGCTTTCCTAATTTTAAACATTTTCTGCAAATGTTTTTCTGAAAGCATACTTTCATTTATGGTTATTTCAAATTTCTCCCTCCTCCCTTCAATTTTTTCTCCCTTTTCTCTTGCAAAAGTTATCGCTTCCCTTGCACGATTTTGGGCCATTTTACCTTCTCCCTTCGTCATTCCACCCAATGTAAAAATGTAAGAACATTGTAATCAACCATGAAAATATATCTTTGAAAACTCACCTTCTAAACTTCTGTGAATATCTTCTAATCTGTATTTTATAGCTCAATATTTTCTCTTCTGGTTACAAGTGCTGTCTTCTTCTTAAGAACAAGTATACGCCCATGAGTTCTGAAAAACGAAGATACGAAATGCCCAGACAGCCTGGATAAAGCACTGAGGCAGCTGTCCTATCTGACAGAGGACGGTATAATAACAAACTAGCAATTATGATGGACAGAAAAGCGATATTGTGGATTTACATGCCAACGTCCGTCTCACGTTCAGTCAAAATCAAAGCACCAGTTAATCCAGCGGGACTGGAAACGGCTAGCAAAGGATCAATACAAAGTGGCAAATCAATGTTCAAAGGAACCAGAGCACACAATCGCGTGGGCGTGGGCTTTGGGCGCGTTCCTCGGTAAACAAGAAATAATAGCGACAAGACATGCCAAGTTTTTGAAAGAACGCAAAGTAAACATTTCCACAAAACAGCTTTGTTCGAAAAAGAAAAGCTTCGCTCGAAGATAAGAAAAACAACTCCTGATTCCTGATAGAATTTAAAAAATAATTAACCATTATTTTGGGGAGGGTAGAGGTCCGCATTATTCATCATTGTCTTATTATTATTTCTTTAGTCCCCCCCCTCCCCGCAGACAAAGATGACTAACGCGAGCCTAGTGGACCATTTTGCTGAGGATCGCAAAGTCTGTCTTCACCTGGCCTATTAATTTGCAAGCATTTTTGCTGGGTTTTAAACATGGGAATTTTATTTCTACAGAAAAAACCTAATTGCGATGGTAGCTTATAATAGGATTTTTCTGGTATCTCCTAATTTTAAAATAAAGCAATATAGTAAAGACATACAATGTTATCTTGAGGTAGATGTGGAAGGTTAACGTGCACTATGTACGTGAGGCAAAACGGAATACCAAATTTTGACGTCTATTTAAATGTCAAATTTAGATGTAGATGACCACATCATGAATTTTTAAAAAATTTTACTGTAGTTCGGGAGTGGTTTAGAAAGAAAGGTTGTTAATTTTGTAGCAACCCTAGAGCAGTTTCTAGATAAGGTCAAATAGGGGTAAAATGGGAAATTGGATCTGCTAGTTTTTTAAATAATATCATGATAATGCGTAGGCTGGGATTGGTATTTCTCAAAAAACTATCATCCATTAAAATAATTAACGATAGACCTTATGTATCAACGGCAAGTGAAGAGAGACGAAACTCTGGGGGTCTGGGGTGCTCCCCAGAAAAGTTTTTGTGGCTACGTCCTTTAGAAATGCAAGCAAAACTAGCCGCGTATACTTAAATACTTGAGTTTGTGCATCAGGAATGGCGTTTACAGAATATTGATATCTGTTTTAGTTTTTGTCATGTTAGTCTTTTATCTCAATGGGGCATGGACTTTCTTTTTTGGTCAATATAACAAATAATTTTAAAATTCAGGTGCACTGAAATCCTCAAAAATTATTATGTAGCTTTTAGGGTAAATAATATACATGGTATGAAATTTTATTAAAAACTCAACTATATGAAATTTTAAAAATTATCAAAATTATAGTAAATCAATTCAGTCGTTTTGTGCCAGATGGATTTTTGCTATACGGGGCACACATATTTTCTTTAAAACATTATTGATGAGGCACTAAACACCAAGCATTGTTTGACACCGACCCTGTTGTAAAATAAATTTTGCACTGATATTGATTGCTTTAAAGAACACACGTCATTTGTAAGAAAAGATCATATGTCTTTCCTGTAGTCGAAAATTTGAGTGGAACGAAAAAGGAGGAGATTTGGGAGATATACTAAAAAAAACCAAACGTGTTTCTAGAAAAATTACAGATTTGGTATTCTGATAGCTGTGTTTTGCCACGGAGTCAGTGCAGAGCCACGGAATCAGTAACTTACAATTACAAAAGCTGAACGATTTAAGATCCAAGGTTCTAAATGTGCTTATTTACTGTGCTAAGTGTTATTCTTCTGAAGAAAGCTGTTTTAAAGAGTTGTACTGTATTATGCCACACACCTCACTCGATATTTTTATATGGGGAATATTGAATGATTCTGGTGTTAAAATGTTTTTAAACTTAAAAAAATCTTTACTTATTTCAAGTATCTGTTTTAGGATTGGTTGATAATTCTTCATCACAAAGTGTTTTATAAATAATACTGTTTTCGGAGAGGCAGGGATTGTCTGTAAGCTTTTGCTGCATTTCTATGAAAAAGTTTTCTCAGCTCAACAAGCTTGGATGTTGAACATTTTAAAATACAATGTTATTCGTTTCACAATAGTCTATTTAGGCAAACAGGGCTTTTTGGTCTTCCTTGGAGAATTTATGCATTCAACCAAGCTCGATTGGGAGAAGTGTTCAGAGATTTGTAATCTTGCAACAGCTGCTCCATGTTTAAAGGGTTTGATATCAACTGAATGCAATGTTCCTCTATGTGTAGTCCCTTTTATACGTAGCAGTAGATCTCTCTTAACCTGTTAGAGTGTTGTATATTCTCCAGGAAATGATTTTCGAAATTTACCTTTAGAGATCTATTCCGTTTAAGATATCATACTTATTTACTTTGTCCAATTAACCACCCTCTCGATTCCAATATTGCCCCCTCCCAGCTGCTTGCGCACTTTATAGTTTGCGGGGTTGCACCCTTTCTTCTGGCGTCATTGCAAAAAAAAACAAAATACATCACTGGGGTACTTTTAATACCAATATTCATCACCTAGTTACATGCTTTCAAATTCATATCTATTGTCATGTTAAAAAAATTTACAATCATAAAGTAATTTAGAACTTGAACGAGATGAAGTCAGTGAGAAAATTATTGTTTCTTCAAATACTGTTCGAGCACTATCAATTTGTGCCGTAAATCCCTTCCTTCTGACGTCACTGCAAAAGAGCTAAATATATCACTGGAGTATTTTTAATACCAATATTCGAGGCCTAGTTACATGTTTTGAAATTCATATCTATTCTATTGCTAAAATAATTTACAATCACAAAGTAATTTAGAATTTGAACGAGATAAAGTAAATGAGAAAATTACTTTAAGACTGTGTTGTTGAAAGTTGTATTTACAACGTCTAGCAATTTAGCGACACAAGACGACTGCACCACGCCACCGGGTTTACTCAACAGGTCTGAACATAAACGCTTCCAGTGTTAAAAGACAAAGAAGGACCAAGATGAGCATGTATAACCTCACAGAGGGTTGGGGGCAATTTTGAAATTTATGGGTGCCAATCTACCAAATAATTGCAATATATGATATACATTTCAAATTTCAGAGAAGACATGAATTGTTCTTTACAAGATAACACCCCATTTTGGTTGGTGGAATAACTTATTTTTAAAAACCTATATTTGGAGCTTTTTCAAATAATTGTAAGTTATTTTAAATATGTTTTGGGGGCTGCATACAAGGACAGTTTGCTTGGCCTATGTATACCGGTTAGACCAAAAAAATGTAAACCCTTTGTGAAAAATTTTCAAAAAGCAACCATTCAACTGGCCTCAAACTCTCGAAATTTTGTCGTTGACGCTATAAAATCATTTTGCGTTGTAAAATTTGTATATAGAAACAAAAATGGTGCACCTTTTTCCAACGATATTTGTGTAATCCTGAAATATACACGTACACGTACATGTGGCTGGAATAAAAATTCCCATTGCTTCTATAAAAGCAATTTCGGTTGAAAGTTAAATGTATTCCAACTTTGAGCTGAGCAACATCGCCTTTTACGAAAGCCAGAGACACAAAATTTTATTAGCCTTTTTAATCTAGATTGCATGGTTTCTAAGTTTTTAAAAAATTGACCCCGCAATCTTTTATAAGTGGTTCATGAAATTTATGGAGCAAAATATATTCATTAAATTAAATCATGACGAAGAATGATAGAAGATTTTCAAAGTACATGGTGTGTCAGAAAACCCTGACCCAAAATAAATTGAAATATTGAAAGAATGATAAACGACTGGAAAAAGTAATGTAAAGCAACTGAAAGAAAATTTCCTTTTTAAAGGTAGTGCTTTATAATCTGAATTGAAACAACACCACGCCATTTAATACGTTTGTGAAAATCAAAAAGAGTCAATTTCTCCACAAAGAGGTGATGTGGTGATATTTTAGCTGATGCTATTACTAGTTTTTGTGCGGCTCGTTTTAGTTTTAAAGTGATTATCCCTTGAGAACAAAACAAAACTCTCTCAACTGGAAAACAAAAAACAAACAATGTTGCGGAGGAGATATTTTCATTTTCCAGTTGAAAGAGTTGATCTTTTTCCTCGAGGGATAATCTCTTTGAAATTAGTGTGTCAATTTCACGATTGTTACAAAATTCGCTAAAAAATTAAGCGAATTGCATTAATGATTTAACATGTGTGGCGTGGCAGTTGCAAATGCATGGACCATTGAACTATAAAGTTTTCTTTATTTTATATTCAAATTACAAATGATTTGCAATAGTATAGCTCAAAGTCAGGTTTTTCAAGTCGAAACTACGTTTTCATTTAATTGTTTCCTAAACAAAAAATTAAATTAAGTTAAATTCATTTTTCAAAGTTTTCTATGAATACATTTTCAATGTATGCACAACAACAACACCTGCAACATATTTTCTTCAGACCGAGGCTTCAATTCAGGCGGGAAAAAAGAGGAACACAAATCAAGCAGACAAAGCCAAACAAAACTGGAGAACTTCACGGAGAAGTATTTTTGAGCAGACAGGTATATAGGCTACATTTTGGCGGTCAATTTCTTGCTTTTTTATTTGTTTTTAGGCCTATCAATCAATGTTGGATGCGACGCCATTATATCCATCATTGTGCGTGGAGAAAGTTGACAAAAAGCCACCCCTCACACGTTCCACTTTATCTACCAGTACTACCTGCCTTCTATATACAGAAGATTCTGACAGGGTGATACTGATAGGCCAGAGTGGAAAGTTACTAATACGTTTGAAAAATTTGGAACTAAAACTGAAAAATAAAACTGCATAATGTTTGAACATTCATTTGAGTTTTCTCATCATTGTTAATCTCATCATTCACAAAGCTGGTTGTGAATCACTGTTATATCTTCTATTATTCTTGTATCAGCCTATAAACATATCCTGTTGCTTGGCTCAAATCTGTCAAAATTTTTTTTGGGTAATTCTCTAACATTAACTTGAAATTAAAAATCCCATTTATTTATATTGATCATTTGAGAATTGAGATAAAGGAATATTTAAAGTATATATTTACCTCTAAAGAGTTGTGTTGTAGATTTTCTGAATCATGGCGGTGTTCCAGACAACATACTTTGTTTTTGAAAACAATTCTAAACAATGATTCCCAAAAGAATCTTGAAAATCATATGTCCAGGACTAAATATTTTGAAAACTAAAATTGCTCTTTCATTTTGGTAGATTTTTGGTAAAAATGCCGAAAAAGGAGAAAGCACTTCATAGTGGCTGCATCCATGCTTTGATCAAGGCTGGCGGTGAGAGTTTTACTCAAATTTATTCGAAACAATTTTCAAAATAGTTCTTGGTAATGAACTTAAAAATTGATACCTAGTTTGTTAATCTCTGTGCATCAAGAGTCGAGATATTAATTCTGAAAGTTCAAATTTGGCTCCAACACCATAAACAAACTTTCAATTTTTATTTTTTGGATTTCTTTCCGAGTGTGTTTCCAAGCACCATTAAATTCATTTCATAGAAGGCTATGATTTAAGAGATCCAAAACCATAGTTTAGATCAAAATCTAGACCTCTGGTTTGGCACCCGTTAGAATTGCCACTCCAAAGAGGAGAAAGTCATGGACTAGAATCAATTGTTGACAGTATACCGAGTGACTTAAAAAAGCTTTAGCGTTTCGAAAATCAACAAAATTAAAATGTGTTATTATTGAACCTCACTTTTGCTTTGTTGTGTACGCTGAAGGATGAATTTATTTAGACATGTACAATATTTAACCAGACCATAGATAATAGCGTAACTTTGCCACTTTAAACATGACTTGGTTTCGATGCATCATATATAAGTAATTTTGACAAATCAATAAATCACTTTTTTGCAAGTTCTGATTGTTTTATGTGGTTAATAATTGCTAAAATTTTGATGCAGAATTGTCACTTGCTCTATTAGAAAATATAAACTTTGTTTTATATTCAAATTACAAAAGGTTTGTAATAGTATAGCTCAAAGTCAGGTTTTTCAAGTCGAAATTACGTCTTCATTCAATTGTTTCCTAAACAAAAAAGGCAACTTTTGAATTAAATTAAATTCCTTTCTCAAAATTTTCTGTAAAGACATTTTCAATATATGTACTAATGACATACTCAACTGAGATGAAAATTGCACATTCTGCCGGATGAGCCATAAATGTCAATCTGTCACTCAAAGGGCTGTCACTCAAAATCTCTGAGACTACAAGTCTCAAATTGTGCATATAAGACATCTGATGAGTTTCGGATATTACCCAGTCATCTGCAACCACGGCTATCTGCCTAAAACTGGATATTCAAACAGCCAACTTTCCTGAGTTGTCAACTTAATTTAAGAAATAGAAAAAATCATTTATTTTTAGTCTAAGTTTTAACATTAAAACACCCATTCTGCTCTGCTTGCTTTTATGGCACTTTTATGGCACTTTCATGGAGTTTAAAATTTTAAAAGGTTCACTGAACAAAATTTCTAAGTCGATAAAACAGCAAGCAGGTTGCTTTAATGTCAAAACATGGACTGGAAATGAATGGCGTTCGTTTTAACTGACTTAAAAGCTGACGGAGGAATGCTTTTTTAATTTCCAGTTTTTGACATACAAATGTGATTGCAGATGACTGAATGATATCCCAAACTCTAATTTTGCCTTTCGGACATCTTTTTGAGCAATTTTTGAAAGTTCTAGCCTCACGAATTTTGAGCTACAACCCTTCGAACGCTGGTAATTTATTAGTCACCCAGTACGAGTCATGTATGAGGCTGCACCTCACATTTTTGCACACAAATATGGGACAATAAATGCAGTTTTTATTTTATTCATTGATTAAAGGCACGCTTTCGCAGAGCTGATTGGGTAAATGAAAGAATGAAAATGAAATTAGACACGCTTCAGTTATTTCGATGTTCATGTATGACCTTGAAATGTTTGTTCGAAGAAGAATGAATATTCTTGAAAAATAAAGGTTTGGTTATTAACAAAAAACAGATCTTTTGTCATTAATTTTATTCTGACATCTAGCCAGTAGCATCAACGACTGCAAAGCTTAATTTAATATGAAAAAGCGAACTTTGGAATATTTTAAATTGATTTATTTAACTTTACAGATGCCGATGATGTTTTTAAATTTATAAATTATTAACATATAGTTTATTATATGCACAAGAATTAGATTCGAATCTTCTATTTTTATTCTGAGTCGACAACGAGCTACTTTGTTTTTCGTAAGAGTATGCAAGGTTTATGTGTGGAATTCTGTGGTATTCTTGGTCTGTTCTGTGATAGACTTGGTCTTGTGTATGCTGAGCCTCTTCTTTGTTTCTTTGGCAAGGGTAAAACTGGTTGTGTATGCGATGCCTCTGGTTCTGATTGTAAGACTGGTCGTGCATGAGGTGTTTCTGATCGTCTATTTGGTATTCTTGGTCTTTTTCTTGAAAGACCTGGTCACGTACACGGAATGACCGGTCCATTATTTCACACGGCTGGTTCTGTTTTTGATGTTTGTGGTTTTCTTGCTGATAACCAGACAAATCTCTGCAATATTCTTCTTCTTTATAGCGTTCTTGATGTATTTGGTTTTGTTTTTGAAGCACTTGGTCTTGAATATTACGAGACCGGTTTCTTCCAATGTACTCCTGGTTCTGTTTTCTGTTTCTATGATCGTTCCGCCTGTATTCTGACTCTCTTATGTAATAGCCGGACTCTTCTTTTTGACATCCCGATTTTTCTTTGTAGCAGTCCGGCTGTTCTCGGCAAGAGGGTCGATAATATGGCATCGTAATTTCTTGTTCTTCTGTGGATGACTCCGATAATGAAAGGATATCAACTGCTTCAAAAGTCGGAGATCTTTCCTCGTTGGATCCACCTGAGCTGCATGACGATGATGATAACGACTCGGTGCTTTGTGGAACCATTATGCTTTGGCGTCCGGACCGGTAAAGCCACATTGGATCGGAAACGTAGAGGCGTGAACGCATTGGCCATTTCTAAAGAAAATGTATTTTATGTAAGGTTTTAAAACATTTTAAAATTTATTTGCACTACCCAAATAATTTTCAAGGGTACTTTGTTTTTCTCAAAAGGCGTACGAGATTTTTCAGAACGAAGAGTTAAAGATTTGAGGGGTGTGGAAAACGAAAGCACTTTTTGTAAAAATTGTATGAAATTTCCAGGAGTGAAATGCCGCATCTCCGTTTGGATATTGTATATTGTGGAAGTTTCAAACAATCCAGCGCGGAAAACGCTTTTTATGTTCTCCCCATTTTCAAGGCGGAGCCTCAGGGCCAGTTTACATGAACCCGGGGTAGTTTTCTCCCCGGGTCAACTCGACCCGTCTCACTGAAAATATTTTGCTTTAGATGGACCAGTGTCAGCTCCGAGGTGCGGCGAATGTTGACCTGGGTAGCTTTAAAAGTTTTAATACAATTTAAAAGCTAAAAGGCAATTTTCTACATTGTGGCGCCAAGGGTCGAACTGCTTTGGGTTTACTTGAGAACACTTTGGGTTTATTGCATCTATAATGTTTCTTAGGCGTAGCGTGATGACGTGATAATATTTTGTATGCCCTATGAAGAGGGCCGATCTATCTCTTCCTGCTCCCGGTGTCTAAAATATCCGCCGAATTAGTTTCCCAATGGAAGTAAAGTTGTGGTTTTTTGTTAGTTTGTTCAACCATGCTACACCTGCTGACGTGATTTGCCCACTAAACGTGGACTGTTTTCGGTACCGAGCCAATGCTAAAATTGCTTTTGTTGATATTACTACCTCCTATTCTTTTTTAGGAATATCAAGGTGCTGCCGATTGGGTGGGGGGGGGGGGGGAAGCTATGATTCTCAGAATATTGAAAAATGAAATATTTTAGAAAAGGATTCTAATGCTTATCATTGCTTTGAAGTTTCTTCATACACTCTCTGCTTATTATAGGACAGGACATAATGCATTGGCTTAAGATATAACGGTAATGGGTGCCTCAGAAAAAAGCTCATAAATCAGGGAAATTTCAAATTTTGTAAACCTTGTCGCAGATGACTGGGTGATATCCCAAACTCGATGCACGTCATCCGAAAACCAATTCTGATTGGTTCAAGTATCTAAAACGCGTCTTTGTTCACAGTACATTTTGTCACCAGCGACAAAGACAAATATCAAACATGCTTGATCTCAAAGTTCATCGTCAGCGACAAAAATCTTCGATGTTTCAACCCCGCATACAAGCGATTTTCGTCGCTGGCGTTAAAATCCTTGTCGTTGACGGAAAAAAGTCTGCTATGTACGCTGAGTTTTAGCCCATCAAAATACCGGACAAGCTAAGAAGTAGAGATAAAATTTGTTCTGATAACACGTTCATAAACATAACCCCATAGCCCATCCATGGCATAAAATCGATCAATGTGTTTAATTTTCTCACCCAGAGTTAACCGGGAATATGTTCGAGTTACGCGAATTCAGTTGGAGAGGTTTAGCCGGTATTAAAATGGATTCTAGATTAGCGAAGAACTGTTTTTGAAAAACCACTGTAAAGTGCGCTAACCATTGCAACGATTACGGCTAAAAGCTATTCTTAAATATTAGGCCAACATCCCAGCATGCAGCGTTGACCCTTCGATACGCTAATCATACGTGAAGCCAAATTTTGATGCTTCGTTTCCTATTCGCGGCACATGACCTTGGCTAACTTGTCACTTTTGCTTTGCAGATTTCTTCTCAGCGAGGGTTGTGACACTTTGCGTGACGTCACTCAGTTTTGTCAGGTGCGTTGATATTGTTTTTGTTTAAGTATTATTTAAAGTGACAATTACAAAAGCAATAAATAATTAAAATTGCCATACGTGAAAAATCTAACATTTTGGACATTACCCTTTGTCGTAGTTATGAAATATCGAAAAAACGAAAGATGATGGTACGTTTTGAACTAAAAAAGATTTTAGTAGCTTTGAATTAACTGGGAATTTTATTGTCAACCAGCTAGCCAGGAAGAACTCTAGACATGACGATGTGGTTCGTTGTGCCAAGGAAAATATTTCATACTTTAGACCAAACAACTCTCATTGCACACTCAAGGGATGGGAAATCTATTATTCCAGATTAAAATTTGCTTTGCCAAATGCCAGACCTTCAAGTGCAGACTTTGTGAAACAAAAGATTTATCTCTAAACATGACAATGCAAAGAAAAGTCTTCGCACCTTTGAACGCAGCCATGCAAATCACAATAAATCGCACCTTTGAACGCAGCCATCCAAATCACAATAATTAATATAATGATCACAATACAAAGAATAGACTTCGCACCTTTGAACGCAGCCATGCATATCACAATAAATCGCACCTTTGAACGCAGCCATGCAATTTGCTCATACTGTTTATTTTGGTTTGATTTTTCTTCGTTTGAAAAACTAGTTTTACTGTAAGATGTCCTAAAAACTATTATCTGTTTCTTCGAAAACAGCCAAAAAGTGACAACATCCACATACCCTATTGTTGCATCGTTTCAAATTTCAAATGTTGGTTTTGAGCTTGATTAAATTTTTTTTTAAATTTGTTGAAAACCAACCGAGTTGCGAGCTTTGAAATTTTACATTTGTTTCGAGGCTAGAACCATATTCCGGTAGATTCGTCTTGTTACTTTAAAGCGTTAAGATTGTTTAATGAATGCATTGTGACAATGGGAGAAACTTTTTAACCGATTTCCGTTGTACGAATCTTAAATTATACTGAAAGCAATCAAGCAAGATTGGTTGCACTGGTAATTTTTGTTTTTCAAATCTTGTCAGTTTGTTGCCTGAATTAAAAATTTGAGAATTAGTGGTACAAAACGGGATCAAGTACTTTCCAAATGTGACTAAATTTGTTGTACACTATTTAGTACCTCCAAAATGTGGGTAAATTTGTTTTACACTGTGTACTACTACAAAATATGGTTGGATCTTTTTTGCAGCTTGTAGTACTACCTACCAAAATATGATAAAATTAATTTTACCCTGTGTTGGACCACCGAAATATCATTCGGTTTGTTGTACACCATGTAGTATCATCTACCAAAATATGGTAACATTTGTTTTCCCCTGTGTAATGCCACCAAAATATGATTAGATTTGTTTTACCCTGTGCTGGGCCACCCAAATATCATTCGATTTGTTGTACACCATTTAGTATCACCTACCAAAATATAATAACATTTGTTTTCCCCTGTGTAATGCCACCAAAATATGATTAGATTTGTTTAACACCGTGTAGTACTACCTACCCAAATATGATAAAATTAGTTTTATCCCGTGTAATGCCACCAAGATATGAAAAGATTTGTTTTACACCGTGTAGTATTACTTACCAAAATATGATAAAATTTGTTTTCCTCCGTGTAATGCCACCAAAATATGATTTGATTTGTTTTACACCGTATAGTATTACCTACCAAATCATGATAAAATTTGTTTTACGCCGTGTAGTACTACCAAAACCTGTTTAAACTTGTAACCAACAAAGAATGGCCTTTTGCCTGCATATATCGATTGAGTATTTTTAATCATGAAAAGAAAAAGGATCCAATTCAATCAACCGGAACAGTTTTTATTTTTATCTTGATTCGTTGAATAAACTCAATGGTGTGAAATCCTTTGAAAGCAACTGCATATCGCCTTGTTTTTTTCTGGATTATTAAAAAGTGGAGGGGTATAGTCTCTGCCCCGGTCACTACGTCACTGACCTTTTTATGAATAAGCAGTGAATGACTTTTTTATGAATAAGCAGTGAATGACGTTTTTATGAATAGGCAGTCTTTTCAGGACAAAAACCTGTCAAGAAACTCAGAGAATTAAGAGATTCAAAGAATTAAGGTAACTTTAAAGAACTTTCACGTAATCTTCGGTGCTAGATTGCAGCATGCCAATATTACGTGTAAACTTACTATTATGCGTGCTGATTTTCTTTTCTGCATGTTGACTTATTTTTCTGCATACAGACTTACTTTTCTACGCATGGACCTACTCTTTTGCTTATACATTTACTTTCTTGCTTTTTGATTTACTGTCATGTATACTGAATTACTTTCGTGCATGCTAAAATTTCTGTATGATGCTAACGAATTTTTGCTTTCTGCGTTCAAATTTACTCTTATGCATGTTAACTAACTTTTTTGCAGACAGACTTATTTTTTTGCGTGTAAATTTACTTTTCTGCATGATGTTAACTTTCTTTTCTGCATGCAGACTTATTTTTATGCCTTCAAACTTACTATTCTGCACGTTGACTTACGTTTCTGCATGGAGACTTACTTTCCTGCGTGTAAACATACTTCTCTGCATGATGCTAACTTTCTTTTCTGCATACAGACTTATTTTCATGCCTTCAAATTTACTATTCTGCACCTTGACTTACGTTTCTGCGTGGAGACTTACTTTCATGCGTGTAAACTTACTTTTCTGCATGATGTTAACTTTCTTTTCGGCATGCAGACTTATTTGTATGCCTCCAAACGTACTTTTCTGCATGTTGACTTACGTTTCTGCGTGGAGACTTACTTTCCTGCGTGTAAACTTTCTTTTCTGCATGATGTTAACTTTCTTTTCGGCATGCAGACTTATTTTTATGCCTTCAACCTTATTGTTCTGCACGTTGACTTACGTTTCTTCGTGAAGACTTACCTTCCTGCGTGTTAACTTTCTTTTCTGCATGCAAACTTATTTTTCTGCATGCAGACTTAAGTTTCTGCATGTTGACTACGTTTCTTGCAAATAGACTTACTTTCCTGCGTGTAAGTCTTACTTTTCTGCACGTGGAATTACGTTGCTACGTGGAGACTCCCCAAATATGTGTGTATGTTAGTCGTATCTCCTCCCGAAATACCAAATTAAACTTGAAACGCCGATTCTTATAAATCACACTGAGATACAATCAATCAACGCGTTGTTGTAATAACCAGTCTAGACTGCTT
This sequence comes from Phacellophora camtschatica, assembly GCA_036873815.1. NCBI lineage: Eukaryota > Metazoa > Cnidaria > Scyphozoa > Semaeostomeae > Ulmaridae > Phacellophora > Phacellophora camtschatica. The sequence goes on from JAYJMH010090067.1 coordinate 17,871, forward strand.
GATAGGAAATATAAATTGAGTTAATCATTTTGATTGATGATATCAATGATTTGTTCAAGCATGCTGATCAGAGAAACAACGGCATTAACAAGAGATTCAATGCTAAACATATCAATGATATTTAACACTTCGATGAATAGATTTCACGCCTTCCGAAAGCAAGCGAATCACAATAAATTAAATAAATTAATAAATTAATTAAATTTAGTTTTCAGTGTTTAATTGATCTTTTAACTGTAAATTACATTAAAAAGAATGGAAAATTCTGCAGTTATTCATGTTTTATACATGGGTGACAAAAAAACTGTCTCTGTTTGCAGGGCTGTAGCTCGAAGTCAGCGAGGCTCAAAATTTCAAATTGTAATCAAAATGATGTTCGAAGAGCAAACTTAGAGTTTGGGACATCATTCAGTCATCGGCAAGCACATGTAGCTGTCCAAAACTGGAAGTTAAAATCATCCGAAAGCTTTTTGAGTTATTTCAAGGAACTCCATTCAATTCCAGCCAACGTTTTGACATTAAAACGACCTATTGGCCGAGATTGATCAGTGAATCTTTTCAAATTTTAAACTCCCAAGTTTCCAATTAAAGCAAGCAGATTGTTTTAGTGTCAAGGACTGGAAATAAATGTGTCATGGACTGGAAATGGATGATCTTTCTTGGATCAGCACGATTATAATTTCAGGTTTTGGATAAGCAAGCGTGGTCGCAGATGACTGCATGAGATCCCAAACTCTAAGTTTGCCCTTTGAGCATCATTTTTAGTGCAATTTGAAATTTTGAGCCTCACTGGTTTTGAGCTACAGCCCTACAAACGGAGACATTTTTTTGGATCACCCTGTAGATGTAATATGCTATATTGCAGGTTTTAGAATATCGATACTCCGTGTTTTAAATATTCTATATTTAAAGTTTTTGTGTGAAATAAACCAGATGTACCCAAATTTATATCGTTGAAAAGACAGCACACTAAATTGAACGCAGAAGTGCCTTTCGGAGGTGGTTTTCACAGCAACAAGGGGTAATTTTGTAAAACAGAAGATTCAACTTTAAACGTAGCAATGCGATTCATCACCCTAAGGAATAGATTTTACACCTTTCAAAGCAGCCAGGCAAATCATGATAAGAAAAACCACAAGCGGTTACTCACTGCGTTCGCTTTGATTTGATTAAGTATGATGTATTTTGATTGCAAGTTTGTTTTTTGTTCATATTCATTTGGTTGATGATATTCTATATGTTTTCAAGCAATTGGAAACCCCTTTCTGATTCTAGAAACTTAAAGCAGACCCATTTTTTTTAAAGAAATACCTTTATAAGAAAATTAGTACAGAATTTATGGGATATTTCAATTTCAATTATATTTTTCTATTTGTTCTCATAACAATACCGAACAATACCGGGTGCCCCCAAAAAAGGTAACCGCTTCGTTAAAGGCTAGCGGTGCGAGTTTTTCTCTAATTTATTCGAAACAATTTTAGAAGTAGTTCTTTGTAGTCAACTTAAAAATTGACACCTAGTTTGTTAATATTTGTTTGCATTGAGAGAAAAGATATTAATTCTGAAAGTTCAAATTTGCCTCCAACCCCAAACCAGAGGTCTAGATTTGGGTGTAAATTGGGTTTTTGGATCTCCTAAATCATAGCCTTTTGCCAAATGAATTTAATGGTGCTTGGAAACACATTCGGAAAAAAACCTAAACACTGAAAATTTATCGTTTATTTATGGATGCAGCCACTATGATATGAAATGCTTTCTCTTTTTTTAGCATTTTCTCAATTTTTTTTTTTAAAAAATGTATTAATAAACAACTGATTTTCAAAAAATGTTTTTTGAATCATTGTTCAGAAGTATTTAAAAAAAAGTATGTTGTCTGGAACACCGCCGTGATTCAGAATATCCTACAACAGGACTCTTAAAGAGTGTAGGCCAAAATCAAAACATCTGGTTTTGAGTTGGAGGCAAATTTGAACTTGAAATGTAAATATCTCAATTCTCAAACAACCGATATCAACAAACCAGATTTTTATTTTAAAGCTAACTGTAGAAGATTATTTTAAAAATAATTTTTGACGGAATTGAGCGATATGCTCAGCACTAGCCTTATTCAAACATGTTACCATTTTTTTTGGGATTGGACACCCGGTAGAAAATTAAAAAACTTTTAGTACTAGGGCCCGAGCTTTGTTTCTAAATTAAAAATTAATATTTCTAAAATAAAAATCTTTATTCTTTATTAAAAACATTTTAAGCACAATACAATATGTATACATATTTCCTAAGCAATGCTTTTGTTCGGCTACTGTTACTGCAAATTAGACCGTTTCGTAACTGCTTACAGCACAAACGACACTAAAGGGTCCAAGCAAGGTTTTTGCTCGGCTACTCATACTGCAAATTAGACCGTTTCGTAACTGCTTACAGCATAAACGACACTAAAAGGTTCGCACTATTAATTCATCTCCGGGTAGTATTGAGCAAACTCAAATTTCGTAAACTGAAACATGACGTTAGAGACAGAATCAACCTCAAATGCTCTATTAATGATAGAATTGAGGGTAGGGAGCACTTTGTCCCGCTGTGCCATTCTTTTGATGAGCAGAGACGCGAACACCTCGCCGGTGTCCATATGACAATTCAAACTCATGGTTACGCTGACCTTTCGAATTCTTTACTTTTGAATTTTATTTCAAGCGGAGATGGAAATTTGCCATTCGAATTTAACCTTCTTATTATCAGATTAACAATCTCGTATATCTTCAGAACTGAGAGCTTTTAATGATGACGAGATTCTGCTCTCAAAAATTCCTTCCTTGTTTCGGTTAATAGTTATAAATGTGTATTTAGTCCTTTTAATATTGTTTTAGTTTCACTGTTACTTTTTCAACCTAAATTATATTGAAATAACGGTGACCAAAAAAATATGTGACTCGGAAACGAAATTTGCTATCTCCACCGAAAGTTTGTGTTCCTTTTGTTTTGCAGGATTGCAGCTTGAGATCCTCGAGGCTACACATTCTAAATTGTTCTCAAAACGTTTAGTTGCTCAAAACTGGAATTTTAAAATTGCTTTCATCCGTGAGATTTCAAGTCAATTTAAAGGAACGCCATTCATTTTCATTGGACGTTTTGAGATAGAAACAAACTAACATGTTTGCTCCTGTATTGACTTGGGAATTTGATCAGTGAATCTTTTCAAATTATAAACTCCCAAGTCGCTATTAGAGCAATAATTTTGTTCTGATGTCAAGACATTGACTGGAATAAAAATAATGTTTCTTCAAATTATCTCACGGATTAGGGAATTTTTAATTTCAAGTTTCAAAGACGTAATCGTGATTGCAGATGACTGGATGATATCTCAAACTCTAAGTTTGACCTTCGAACGTCGTGTTGTGTAATGTTAAAACTTTGTAGTCTCACGGATTTCGAATTACAGCCCTGCAAACAGAGACAGCTTTTTGGGTCACCCGGAATATTTATCACCAGATTGGTAACATCAGTTTAAGTAACATCAGTGAAAGGCTTAAAATATTATATGTAGTGATTCTTGCTTTCAGCCTCTTTACTCTAATTTATAGTTTAAAATCTACCAAATATCACCAGATAAATGTTTAAAATGTTTGCAAGCTTTTTGTCTGTTCTTATAGGTTATTTGGCGTATCTGCTACTGTCTAGCACTTTGTGGAATCGTGTTTGCATTTGTGTCACAATTTATGTGCATATAAAACAATGACAGCAATTAAATTGCTTCAGAAATAGAAAATATTCTTTATATACCTCCAATTTCCCAGCAAAAGGTTTGAATGAAAAGTTGCCAATCTCAGCCCTCACCCCCACAGCTTTTTTGTTGTCATTTGTGTATAGTGTACCATAGCTGTTATTTAACTTCAGTGTCCGGGGATACTTCTATTATTCGAATCCCATGGAAGAGTGCTTTGTTTTATAACAATGTAACAATATTGAAATTGACACACCGATTTCAAAGCGATTAGCCATCAAACACTAAGGAAATTCTCTCAAGCAGAAAATCAAAACAAACAAAGCCATGCTTTGATTTTTTGCTTGAGAGAATTCGCTTTGTCTTCGATGCTTAATCGTTTTTAAACTGGCGTGTAGATTTCACTATTGTTACAAAATCTGCCCCTGTTAGCAGGAGTACGACAGGGAAGACAAATAATTTGAAGTTTAAAGAATGAACTTGGGAAAACGTTTGTTCCCATGGGGCTTCAGAGCATTGAGCTTTTCAAATCTGTGACGTGAAATAGATTACTTTCCGCTGCCTTTTGGGAAAAAAGCTGAAGACTCGGAGAAGAAGAAAGAATTGGCTTACTCACAGCGAGAAAACGTACATCTACAAAGAGTCTTTGAAATCGCACACACGGAAGGAGAGTTTGTAAAGAAAATTGTTTCTTCAGCAAAATCGTTTCTAAAGTGCACTGTCCAACCTTATACTTGCATTTGAACTCGTTTTAAACCAAGACTTCCCTACTTTTGCGTCCAAGCCAATTCAAATCGGAAAACAGCAAAATCGGATTTCATTTCATAAATCTGAAGATCTTCATTCTACCCACAAAAACTTTAAAACAAAATTTGGTTGCTACTATCCAGAGCAAAAATGCCATTAAGAAATTGTGATGTGTGTTTTCTTCTTTCTTATAAGTTTGAGTAATATCGGGTAAACAAAAGACCCTGACTGTTTGAATAGCAACAAATCTCGTGTTATTTACAACAGAAAATACACCGTTCAATGTGTTATTGCGTAGCTAAGATGTTAGCATGGATGCACACCTCTACACCGTCAATATCGGTCATTTTATTCGGAAATTATTTGCGACTTTCTTTCTTTCGAGAATTTTAAGAAAATTGTCAAAATTGCGACCAAGATTCGTGAACTTTTCCTCCTCAGTCCAACGAGAAGACTACGTTTTATTGTCTTGGAAGAATGAAATTCAACGAGCTAAACATTTCTGGAGTTGAACAATGTATAGCACTCACGAATAGTCTTCGAATAATAGAATTCACGAATAGAATTTCTAGCAGATTCAAAAATCAAAAGTTCAAAAATCTAGCTTCCTTTCGAACTTTTTTACAATTTCAAATCTCATTTCAATTTCTTCCAAGACAACTTTTTCATTTTGTTAAACTCCTTAAATTTTTCATTTTGATTTTTGCTGAAGGATTGGCAATTTATCGTTTTCTTGAAATTCCAACAGAATTTCGGAAAAAATTGTTACTATGGTAAAGGTTACTGTATTCAATATAATTTAAATTATCCTTTTCACAGAAATTAGTCAACCCTGGAAATGTTCAGTTTTTGCCATTTTATTTTACTCAAGACGATAAAATCCAGTTTTTTGTGGTCTAACTCAGAGAAGTTGACAAAATTAGTTTGTGATGATTTTGATTCATTTTTGAAGAAAAGAAATTGCCAATAACTTTCCAAAAAATGACCGATGAAGGCCATTTTAAGTTTTGCAACCGTGTTTACATTTAAGCCACTCAGCAAAACATTTACCAATATTTTCGCTCGTATATCATGGACTCTATAGCTATTCAAGTTTTGAGTGTCTTTTATACTTACCCAGTAGTCCAGTACAAACGATTTTGATGAAGAAATATTTTTGTCAAGAATATGTTTGTAGCCATTGTAGCTCTGCCTAGCAGAAAGCATTTGCTTGAGAATCAGACTCTAAAATGTTTGTGCTACAAAGGTTGCTACTAAGGTCGTTTCCGTTTCACTATTTTACTTAAGCTATTTCCATGCCTTTTTGCATATGGATACTGAATCTGAGCAAGTTAAAACTGTTAACTTTGATTATTAACTTTATTAACTCTGACAGTTAACTCTGTTACTTTAGCAGGCTTATTTTACTTATTCTAATGCCATATTTTTTCATACAGCTACTGAATCTGAACAAGTTGAAATGGTTGTTGAAATTGTTAACTTTGGTTGTTAACCTTGTTAACTCTAGCTGCTAACTCTGTTACTTTTGCAGGCCTATTTTACTTATTCTAATGCCATGTTCTTTCATACAGATACTGAATCTGAACATGTTGAACTCATCAATAACTGGCGAAACTTTAATTTGGAGTTGGGCAATGTCTTGTCTGGCATCTTTGTTTCAATGCAATGGTAAGACAATTGAATTATATTCCAGTTTTTCTGTATGCTATGAAGCTCTGTGTTTACTCACCCCAAGAAAGAATATTTATGAAATCATTAAGAAAGTGGCATAATATCAGAAATGTGTGAGGTAAACGGCAGGATGCCAAAACTGCGAGCTGGATGCTTTTACATTTTTGGGCACTTGATGCAAAGATGAAAATGCTTTGCTGCAGAAGCAACACAAGACAGCAGGAAATAGCAACGCGTGTAATAATGTTTGATTCGGAATCAAATGAACTGACGATAGCTTCGCCATTGCTTGTTATGTTTCAGTAACCAATAAATTTCATTCTTACAAATTTGAAATCTTGTACGTTTGTTTGGATCTTGTATTAGGGAGGTTTAGATGCAGAACGAGAACGAGAACAAGCACGAATAAAAGGCTAAAAATTGCACTCCAAAGGGCGATTTAGCAAAAGAAATAGCCTTATTTGTAGACCTTATATTCTATTTTTGCAATGTCAAAGGCTCTTTGTAGATTTCATCTGCCCGGAGTCTTCAGCTTGTTTCTCCAAAAGGCGACGGACAAAAATTCAATTTCAAGTTGCAGATTTTAAAAGTACACCGTTCTGATTCCCCACGGGAACAACATTTTTCATAAGTTTATTATTTAAATTTCAAATCTAATTGTTTTCTATTTCGTAGCTACTCCTACTCATGCTCGTACCCGTTGTGTTTATTTTTTGTTGTTTTGGATTGTTTTTGTTACAAAATTTTAGGAAGTAAACAGTAAGGTAAAGCTACATAAAATTAGCAAAGTACGAGTGCTTGCAAGGAAATTTTTATCCTTTATCTTTATTCATTTTCTCCTCGATTTCACTGAAAACTAAACTAGTTTAACTATGCCTTTGGCTAATTTTGAATATTAATGAAAAATTGCGTCCATACCAAAGTTAAATTAGACTTTTCATTGCGGAATTGAAGTCCAAACTAGTTTAGCCATGCCATGGACTAACCTTGAAAAATGAAAAGTTGCGTTCATACCAAAGTTAAATTGGTCTGAATCTTTTTTTAAATTGAAGATTAAACTGGTCTTCTGTAGCCTAGCGTTAACCTTGTTTAACTGAAGAGTGTTAAAATGCTTGGTTTGAATGGGTGGGGTAGCTATATGCTGCCGTTCTACCTAGATGACATTTAGCAACGAATAATTCCAAACCTTTTAAACAATTTTTAGATGCTTTCTATTGTAACTTTGTTTCTTTGCATTTGAAGCAGTGCAGCAGCCTAACGCGTAAACTCTATGTATTAATATCTTCCATTTTCCCTGTAGAGTTTGCATGCTTGCTGAGAAGTATACCTTTATTAGATCCTGTATTTTTCTTCGGAAAAAAATAATGGAAGGATCTCGATAATACTTTTGATCCTCTTTTGGAGATTCGAACCCATGACCATATTCATAAGTTTCCCCCAAACCATTCATATTTCGAAATCATTTTAGAACTGGTGATTTCTCCTGGTTGTTTTTTTTGCTTAGTGACATACCAAGTTGGGCACCATTAAACTTAACCATACCTTTATTGGATGCAGTGTACCAGTATCTTTCAACCTGCTCAGATGGTCCTTTAGATGTCCACTTGAAAGCTTGCTCATCAGATGTGAGATGTAATTCGTTGCTAACAGCAAGATATCTAATTTTGACAACTTTGTTCCAGATGGAACATTTGGAAGTGCTTTTTGCAGCTCGAGAAATGCTTGCTTTAGGTTTTGTACTCTTGACCTTTCTCTGGCGGCATTTGTGCTTGGTTTCACTGCTTTTCTGCCTCTAGTTCGACGTGCTTGTGTTTTTGCGCATTTTTCTGGCACTTTTGTGTCACTCGAATTGTCTTTACCAGTATTTTCTACTCCATGCTTCGCTTCTTCTGTCACTCCCAGGTCTCTTGTTTCTTTGGCCATGTTTCAATTGTATTGTTTTTTGCTTTCGATATACTCTTTCAAATGCTGGCTCGTCGTTGATTGTACATGATTGCGCTCACAAGGTTCTAATAACTCACACTTTGAACTTTCCCGGGGGTAACTCAGATGTGGTCAAGTTGCGTGGATTATTTGCTGTCCAGGGGGTGCTGTGCTGATAAATGATACTCTGTGTTGTAAAGTATTTAGAATTAAATAGGATTTACTCTCTCCAGGCTCTCTCGTTATCCTTTACGCAGGCTTGACTATTTCTCAGTCACAATGTGACGCTACGCCGGGTCTATCACTTCTGAACACTGTAAACTCAAGTTTTTTCTTTCTGAAAACATACTTTTAATGGGAAAAATGTTTGCTCAAATTTGGTACTGGGGTTTTCAAAAGTTAAAAGCTTTCAGTGCTCATTCAAAAATTTGAGAAACTTTTAAAATTTTATTGACCTATGTAACGCGGAAATTTAGTTTTTATTCATAAGAAGGGAACTTTGACGATAACAGCTCATTACAATGGCATACAATTGTGCCAGGAACTCAAGAAATAACAATTGCTTCTTCTACTCAAGAAATTTGGGAAGATTTGATAAAACTTTTCAAGAACTCTTAAAAACTTTGGTTCTCATTTTAATAAAAGTTAATACATTTGCTGCAAAGAAGCGTTTCCCGAGTTTTTTTTGCATAGGCCGATACACATTTTTGCTTCTAGGGAGCATTCAATTTCTTTGACGAAAATTTTCGCCAAATCAAAAATGTGCCTTACTGTTAGCAGTACTATGTAAGAAAAATTTACATTCATGATTACTGACTTTTGAATTTGTCTAATTTGAATTTTTTTCCAATGGTAGTTGCATGTATATTTTACTTTCAAAATTAACCACTTTTTTATGTAACTTTTCTGAAGAACTTTTTTCATTGTCAAAAGAATCTTCCTGGGCCAAAAAAATACAGCAGAAAATTTCCTAAGAGCGGTTCTCCCATGCTCCCACACTTTATCTGCCCCAGTTTTAGAAAATAAAAATGTACAGGGAACAACTAATGCTCGGCAGGCCAACTTAAATCATCAATTGTATATTGTGTGCCAGCTTTTGGAATCTTTGGACACTTTCTTGATTAATGAGCAGTGTTTTTTGTTTGCACAAAAAAATATTTAATAACTGTTTTTTTTAGTGAATTTTTAGTGAAAATAAAAGGGCAATTTGTGAATAAATTGTGTATAAAACTAGCTTCCCTTCTTACGCTGGCAGTATTCTATTCTAACTAACAGATGAACACATAAAGGAACGTAAGGAGCATAGGAAGACACCGAGGAACGTGTAACGTAAAGAACTTACAGAAAAGAGAATCTCATAGTCAGGGCCTCCGAGAGAAATGATGGGCCCTGGAAATTTTAAGGTTTACTAGATAGGCAACTGCCCCTTTTACTAGATGTTTATTCACTCGGAACCCCAAAATTAACAGCTTTTGACTGTAGATTCAGGGGCATTTGCCCCCTTTGCCCCTCCTATTAGGCCTGCTCATAGTAAGGAGTAAGGAATGGCTACCTTTATGTACCTTTCTATCTTTGTTTAACCAGGGCCATAGCGGCTATTATCGTGCGTAGGGGGCTCCAGCCCCCTTAGATATCGTGAAAGTCTATTGTCTTCACAATTAAGCTAACATAAATATGTTAGCAAGTAGTACATGCGAACATTTGATTGATTGATTAAGCATGCCTCCCCCTGTTTCACGAGTGAAGGGAAAACTTTGTATTTTCACCTGCTTTTCTTTGGGGAGGTGGCACCTCATTTTGTCAGAAGTTCTCACGATGAATCTTCATTCTCATACCTCCGTCTTTGATCCTGCTTTGAAATCGGCAGTATCCCTGTAAGATGTCTCCCATTGTGGTCTATTACCAAGAGCCAGTCGCCATGCTCTTGCAGAAAGTTTAGACATGCCACAGTTCGCTGCTCGGTGGGTTAATCTCATTGCAAAGGTCTGAACGATATTTTTAGCTCATTGAAAGGCCCCGGCTAAAACAATGCAACAATTGTTTCAACATTGATTCAACATTGATCGAACAATCATTTGATTGCCATAATGTTGCATCGTTTGGCAACCATGTTGCACGTTCTTGAGACAATCCACCTTTTCGAGCCAAGGCTTCCATTATGGGAATTTTTCAAAACTTGGACTTAACAAACCTGTTACAAACATAAAATCCTTGTACTGCTGTATGTAACTTTGCCAAGAAAGTATTTAAAATGCAAAGATTGGTTCTCAGACAAAAATTTGTTTTCAAAAATGCAAACTCTCAAAATTTCGACAAATTTCCATAATGACTCGCAACAATTGTTTGTTGGACGAAATTTGATAGTTGTCAAACTTGTTGGACGTTGTTGGACGGAAATCCCATTGCTCGAAAATGTTGTTGGGTCATGTTGGATCGTTTGGGAATGCGCGCAAAGTACTAGTTGATTCCAATAACGTGCCAAATAAACTGTGTTCTAAAACGGAAACAGACGACAAACATTTTGATGATAATTTCACTGTTAAATTGATGCATAAAAATGAAAATAAAACAAGTTTTTGAACGAAGTGTTAGGGAAGGCACAATAGTAAGAAGTTGCTTTCTCTGCTTTCTGTATACAGATTGGTTGAAAGTGGCTATGGTTTTTCCTTTTGCTAACTGTTTGTTGTTGTTGTTGTTGTTGTTGTTGTTGTTGTTGGTGTTGTTTCCAGCGCAAGTTGACTTGGTTTCAGGACCTTTTCTGAATCGCTAGGAAATCTTGGCTCAACTAATATCGCATCGTGAATAAATAATTAGAGGGTGTTAATATGGAAACATCTTAGATCGTTGAAACTAGTGTTTCATGCTATACCCCGATATTTTTATCTTGGAATGCAACTCCATAGTGCCTTTTGCTTGCAGCGGTGACAAAACGTGTCCTAAGTCTTTAGAATTAAGGCTTTTTAAGAATTTTTAAGTTTAACTTTAAAATTTAGTTGATAGTTTAGTAGATTTAAAATCGCGTAAATTCTGTTCTTTCTAAAAACCGTAAGATGCTTGATATTTCTTTCACTAAAAACTTCGTTTGTAAGACGCAGGTTAATGTTTTTTTCCTTGAAAACTGATATTGCAAGAAATGCTAGATTTTGCTAGTGAGCAGGTGCTGAATTATATTTTTGCAACAGTTCATCATATGTCATTATCTTTGTAGAGCAATTTTTTTTTTTTAATTTTTTGTTGTGCAACATCCAAATAACGGGACAATAGCTAAACTGAGGATTTACATATGATTTTTTAGCAGAAAGAAAGCTGAGTTCATTAGTACTGTGGCATCCATATAATTGCAGCATTGCATGGAGATTTGGGCTCTCTTTTGCATAATCCTTGCACATGATTTTAAAGGTTTGGTCCGTATCTTGTAGTATAGACAGAATAATTTCTGAAGGACGGAATGTGCCCTTCCAAATACTAATTAATGGCATTTATCTTGATTTAGTTGAAAAGAAGAGGACCGAGAATTGAAACTTGTGGTACCTCTATTTTTGTTGTTTTCTGAGTTGCATCTGGCACTTTTACGATAGTTACATATGGTTACAACGGTTAAAGATGGTTAAGGCACTTTTACTGAAGCTATAAGCATACTACTGAGTTTTTACTGAGTTCGGCTGTTAGTAACTCACGGTTCAAACAATCATTTACCTTGATGATCCATCATTACAGTGCTAGCAATATCACGTCAATGGATTTTACTACATGATCAAATATGTGCTTTGGATTTGCTTGTCACAATTTATTTATTGATAAAACTAACTTAAAGGCAAAGGTCTCTTTCATCCATGGTCTTTTGCAAGCGCGCATTTTGCTACTTACTTTTTGCATGGCTCAAGGTAAGAAATAAACTGAGCAGCAATAGTTCGCAAAATAAACTATGGTCCATGACGAGGAGTTTCTCGACTATCAACAGTTGTTTTCTTCTGCGCATTTTGTGCAATGATTGCGACGATTCAAGCAAATTTCAGCATCTAACTTGTTTATTTTCATGGACCATGAAAATGGCCGCCACACGCCAATAACTTGCGCAACGCAATATTGGCTGCAAAGGATCCTTGAAGGCCTTGTGTCCCATCTGAAAACGTTGATGCGCAACTCTGTTATCGTGAATATTTTTCAGAGATGACTAGAGTGCCTATTACTTTTAATTGTTCAAAGATATTTTTCAAGCTTCAAAAATACATAAATTTCTTTGAAATTTATGTGATATCATGCTAGGAACACAGCCCACATATCAAAATTGATATCTTTGAAAATGATGATTAAATTTGCGGTTATGAGAAGTGGACGCTTTTTAATCCAGTATTTTATAACAATTTTATATTTACAGTATAATACAATATGCCATATAATTTAAAGACTTTTTTTAAGCTAGGAAAGATCCCTTACGGCTTCTAAAAATTTCGAGAATTCGCTATTTCTCCTCCATCACCCTCCCATATTTAACACTTTTTGAACATTTTAGTAATTTATCTAAATAGGATTATTCTTGTTAGAATTTTTTGCAAACTCAATGTTTCTGGGTGACAGCGATCTGACCTGAAAAAATTTAAATACAAATATTCTTGTTGGAAATGTGCGCATTTACAGTTGAAAGTTTACAGTCGTTAGAAATGCGTACCCTCTGTCAGATGAAAGCAATGTGAACTTAGACAATTTATTGAAACTGTGTTTGAAAAATATTTTCTGCTTTGTGAAAGTTTTTAATCGACATGAAAACTCCACATTTGAACCCTACTTTTTCAAGCTCTCAAGAGGAAGAACATTTGCTCGACAAACGAGTTTTCAAGATAACCGAAGCTAAATCAACAATGAAAACTCTCAATGGAATTAACAAAACAGATCGATTTAACGCAGTTGTTCCAGTTATCAGAAGCTATGTCAATACTGAACACTCTCAAGGGAAATGCAACACGGCGGTTGGAGTTAAACTTGGGTGTCCCAGGTATCAAAAGCTTGTGTTGACAACAAACTTTGCTTGGAAATCGACGAGAAAGTAATCCCATCCACTAACCAAGTTAAACTGTTAGGGATAACAATTGACTCAAAACTGAATACCCAGGTAAAGTGTTAAAGCAAACAGGAGTGTTAGTGCTTTTTCTAGGGTTGCAAGATATCTTCAGGAACCTCAAAAAAGGTTACTG
>JAYJMH010090078.1:0-31103 GCA_036873815.1 Phacellophora camtschatica
ACTTGGATGTATAGCAACCAAGCCTACTTTATTTTCGATTTTTCGATGCCTAAAGGTGGTCGCACCCACCTTTTTCGAATCGCATATTCTAATTTTGTCCCTCAGACGTCGCTTTCAAAATAATTTGATGTTTTTGACCCTACCGGTTTTGAGGTACAAGCCACCAAACGGGTGAACTTTATTTTGAGACACCCAGTATATATATTCATAAATTCAAATGTACTGTTGTGTAAAAAAAGTTAAAATATAAAGGGTAAATTTCTCAATTGTTTATTCTTCATTGAAATAATAAAATCCAAATCATTATGAATTAATTAATTGAATGATTGCAAACTGTAATAAACAAAACTTACTCTCAAGCAAATAAAATTCCAAACTTACTCAAACTCTTTTGGAAATGAACCAACAACACTATAGCTTCCACTTGTACCAAAGTTATCATCATCTTCGAATGACTAAGAAAAACACAACAACCACTTGTGATGTAGTATTTATTAAAATATTTGTACATTTAAAATTCTTCTCAAATGTTTCATTTATTTATTTTTTAATTAGATTTTTATGGAATAACATTAGAATTTTTCCTGCAGGTTTTCCAAAACTACTAGGGGTCATTGACAAAATATTTTTTTCATAGTTACAGAATCTTTCCAGATAGGGGGAGGGAGTTTGACCAAAATCTGTTAAGATTAGAATACTGGCCGATCAAAACTTTATTGGCCTTTTCACAAGTTTCTCATTGTCGGTTGACAGGGAGGTTTCAGTTTAATGGAAAAATTCCATTAAGCATGACAAAAATTTCTTTATGATTTATGATTATGGGTTCATGATTTTTTTAAATGTATTTTATCAAATTTATCTTATATTTTTTACTAACTGTAAATGTTTTAACCTTAATTTCTTTTTGAAACATTGTAAATATTTTTAGTGGCAAATGAATACTTACTTACATGACATGGCTGACATTTATACATAATGGTAGCTATTTTTTTATTTTGGATTTGAAAATTGATTTTGAACAAGCAGACCTATTCCCACAGGCACATTATTCCAAAACCTTTGTACCAAGATATTTCATCAAAGAATTCAGACCATTCTGAGTGGTGTTTTTTATTATTAAGTTTATATATCCTCTAATTTCCTGTCTGGTTGAGTGGTGACAAATTGACAAGTTAAACAAATAAAAACTTATATGGAAACAACAAGGAGCTTTTGTTGACAGAATCATACACAAAGATTATGCAATATGATATGATGAGATATGAAAATTTTCAGTAAGTGTGAGGAACTTTAGATTTCTGAACATGGGTGAAATATGAGTCATTAGTAATGGCAGAAATGCGATCCCTCTGACTATTTCTTTCTCCATCAAATTGGATCAATATATTTATCATAACATAAATGAAGGTTTGCTTTGACCCAAAAACAATATCCCATCCACAATGTAAGAAGAATGACAAAAATGGACTGAGCATGGACTTAAGTTTCTGGATCGAAAGGGAGAGAGCCATATGTATCTAGATGTGTGCAAAATATGAATAGTTATTTTACCCTTTAACATGATAAAAACTAACAAGTTAGAAACAGAAATAAAACCATGTTGTGTTGTGTTGGTTGTTCTGTTCAGTGCCAGACAAAAATACAAATCAACAAGGCTGCATACTCTTCTTGGTCTTGTATACTATATTCGTCTCCTTATTCACTTTGTGAAGGAATACAATGATGAGACAAAATAATGACAAAGAGAATCACATATCACACTTACCGCCATGTTACCTTCGATTCTTTCACACCTTTGTCAACTCACAGCTTTTTCTTCTTCGTCTGTTTTTAGGCCAATTTACGTCATGGGAAAGTCACGGGTCACAGGAAGGCACAGGTAAACGAGACGCATTTGACAGGCAGACACAGGGAAATCACTTCTTTTCTCGCATAAAATTTATTATTTTTCCGGTATGTATCTAAACTTTATTTTTTGAAAGTTGAGAGTTTTATGAAGCAAAACAAAAAGATTCCATTTGGCATAAGTCAATTATTGTCTTTTATCCATTGTAACATATCGTAAATCCTCGAATTAGCCCCCTGGGGGTATTAAAACATGGTGGGTAAACTACGTACAAAAGGTACTCAAATACATATACAGGTATAAAGTTTCTTTAAATTCAAACTTCAAAATAACATGCTTTAATGGAATTAAAATTTGGGGATGGGGGCCTAAGAGGGTACGGGCTTACTAAAAATTATCAGCTCTAAGGTGGGGGCTTATTCAACAGGGCAAATTTGAGGATTTATGGTATGGTCATAATGACCCAGCGCAAAAAAGGATTTCGTGCTTTCGTCGTGGCCTGGTCATAGTTAACACATAGTTAACAACAGCATATAAAGGACTTTATTAGCAAATTAGTCTTATGTAACATTTTGACATTTTCTCTCCTGTGAAAGCAAGGCTCAGTATTAACATATTAAACAGAACTTGACAAAAACAAAGTAAAAAGACAAAATTTTTCAATTTTATTGTGATTGCATGAAAAATTCGATAAATGTCTTAATATGATATGTGTTTACAATCATTAAAGTATCCAGTGCATTATTGTGTACAATTTTACAACCAAAACTTGAAAGTTTCATTTTGTATAAGGATTATATTTCAAACCAAAGCAATAAAATAAAATTTCTGTGTAAGGTATCGATCATACACTACAACAGTTGAAAGCAGAATTTTCTGAAAGAGAAGTTGTTTTTATATTCTGTTCACTTTTTTGTTTACCACGCCCGCAAACATTTAAACATTTAGATATTCTGCAAATAAAAACGACAAACACGTAAAACAAATACGACAACATAAAAAAGAAATGCTATCACATCTAAAGAGTGATACTGAAAGCAACAACGTTTGTTTGCACTTTCTAGTTTCTACTCACGTTTTTGCTTACCACGTCTGTAAACTTTTGAACAAATGAACTTAGATAGTGTGCAAGAAAATAGAAAAATAAACATGACAACAACGAAAAAGAAATGCTATCACATTAAAGAGTGATACTGAAACAAATAAAGTTTGTTTGCACTTTCTAGTTTCTACTCACCTTTTTGCTTACTACGCCCGCAAACCTTTGAACAAATGAACATGACAACAAGGAAAAGAAATGCTATCACATCTAAAGAGTGATATTGAAACCAATAAAGTTTGTTTACATTTGCTTTCAGATGAGGCAAACGCCCTCCGTTGTTCAATGTATATTCAATCAAATCTCCAGTTTCTTCAGTAGCTGTTCTCCTGCGACTTCTTAGGAGTTTCGATGCTCTTCTTGCATTTTCTCTCATGCTAGAAAAAGAAAACAAGTAAATGAATAGAAATTATCCCTGAAATATCGATTGTGCCAATAAAACCTTAAATTAAACATTTTAGACCCAGAATAATTTCATTTCGTAAGTTTGCAATATAAATGAAAGAACATTATAAAATAACTTAGAAATGTCGAGCATTGGCTAAAAATTTCACGCTCCTCCACAGCATTGTGGAGGACATTCAGGCATCAGCTGAATTCCATTCTCCTCCACAGCGTCTTTCTTTTTTCCTGCGCAGTATTTTTTCCCCCACCTGCAAAGGAGAGAATTGAAAGAAAAAAGGAAAATTTCTCTATTTTATATAAATATTTTGGAAACAAACTGAAAAAGTAGTAATTTGATACGGAAACAGCAGGTATTCAACTGGTCATATCACATTTATAACATATTTAGTTCAAATAAGAGCAAGTAATTACGTTTGCTGTTAAGCTTCTTGAAACTCTGATTCTATTGTGGTGGCAATTCTTGATTTCCAATAATAATCGTAACTTTCAATTCGTTGATCACAAAACATTCTTGTACTTAAATGTAACTTCCCTAGGTACAAAATAACAAAAAAATAACCCAGAAAATTTACTTACTCATCAGTCTCACAGTTCTTTTAATTTTTTACTGTGAGGTCCCTGACACGTGAGGCCAGTCAATTTCCATCGTAGTCTTAAACTACACACATCCCCAGTTACAGTAAGAAGATGAGAGTGTGTATGTGAGGTTGAGAGTATAGCCTGTTGAGAGAGCTGAGCCAGACAAGAGAGGACCGCGGTGGTAAGGTGGTGCGGTAGTACGGTGTCAATGCCAAGGAGGGAGCACGGGGGAGTCAGATATTCTTATTGTTTTTCCTTACTACTTTTGTGCTAATTACTTACGTTAAATCAGTGGCAACATATTGAAGAGTATCTTGCCATTCTTGCACATCCGCAGAATAAATGTCTATGAATTTAGCAGTCTTTGTTTTTTCAATGAAAGGCATGGCATTATCAAACCCATCACTCATAACGCAAGCGGC
Source organism: Phacellophora camtschatica (assembly GCA_036873815.1). Classification (NCBI taxonomy): domain Eukaryota; kingdom Metazoa; phylum Cnidaria; class Scyphozoa; order Semaeostomeae; family Ulmaridae; genus Phacellophora; species Phacellophora camtschatica. The sequence goes on from JAYJMH010090078.1 coordinate 4,352, forward strand.
AACAATCGGTACTCCATGATATGCAGCTTCACCAGCACCATTTGCTCCCATGTGACTGACGAAAGCTTTTGTCTTTTTGTGTCCCAACAAGTCATTCTGCGGCAGCCATTTGAGCACCAAGAGATTGTCTGGAATTACTATTCTTTCGGGCACTAAATACGGAAAAAATGATAATCAAAAACAAAAGTTGATTCTCGTCGTAAATTAAAACTTGAAAAATAATTTTAGAGGGGAAACATGATTATGATTATATAATATGCGTATGTATGCAAAAAGAAACAAATGGTAAGGTGTAACAAATGATTGTAACTACTCTGAATAAATAAAATCAAATAAACTAAAATCCTCACATTTTACTTTCCAAATGACTTTTTGCTTCAGTGCCCTTACAGCAGCAACGATAGTTGCCAAGATATTTTCATGCAAACTTGATATCTGACTACCAAATGAAATAACTATGACACCATGTTCACCAGAGCTCTCCATAAACTTCTCAAGATTATTTGGCAATGCAGCGGGAGCTTGTGGCAATATGGGTCCAACATAGAAAACATCTGCATAGTTAAAAGAAATACTACTTCACTAAATTAAACACTTTCAAACAAATGACAGTTATTGAAGATTTGTTTCATGATTTTCTATTGAGTCTCCCAAAAGCAGTAATTTTCTTTTATGCTTTTTCATTACACACACACCTACATACTGTACATACATGCATTTTGGTATGATAGCACAGATCAAAATCCAGGCAGTTTAAAAACTAGTTTGAGTCTGCAAATTAAAATATTATAAAGAGAAGTAAAAGTTAAAACCCTATTTACAATAGTTACGCTAGCTTTAAATACTTAAGATTTTCGTCCGTTGAGTTAAACGATACTTTATTTAAAGATATTTGTTTTAGAGATTTGCTGTTCTTTGACAACCTCTTATCAAAACTTTCATAACTTAGAGACCCTCTGCAGGTCTACAGGAAGGTTTTCTGATTAGCTGCGCTGTATCTAAATGAACTTTTCCCTAAATGTTTCCTTTTTGTCTCGGATCTTGGTACTGTGAACTTAATACAGTCTCATCATTTCTCTTCCTGTATATTCTTGATTTTTAAACAGGCTTTAGATCTTCTTTATACAATTGTTGTTGTATGCTTGGTGAGAAACACAAGGAATTCTTCTCTTGCACACATGGATGAGAGGTCTTTCCTTTCTACAGTTTCTATTTGTTACTGTCTTCATGGCATAGTGTCTTCATTCGTTACTGTTTCAGGTACTTTCTTTCTAAATTAATTAACTTACAAAAATGCATAAATTGTTTACTTGATTAATAAAAGTCTGATGAAGAATCCTTAAAATATCAGTACAATATTAAATCTTTGAAACACGAAAACTAACCATTGCTACTTGGAACAGATCTTTAACATTAGGTAATATATTTATCATTAAAAAATAAATAGAGTAAAAGTGAGTAAAATTAACAAAAGTGTAAAGCGTAACTGAAGTTCTTACTTGGCATCAGTGGATGAACAAAAGCATATGCAAAATCAATTGAAACAATATGCATTTCAGCTCTTGAAAATAGTTCAGAAAAAGAAGAATAATCCTTGGAATGATAGTCTTGTTGAATCTGCTTGAAGATTGAAGTCAGAATAATGTCGGCCCCATAATTCTTGATGGTAAAAATTAGAAAATTTTTCAGCCTTTGAACAAATGTCATTTTGTCAGTTGACATAGACCCCATCTGAGGAACAAAGCTTGGTGGCAATGGAGTTTGTGAGTATGAACCAAAAGCAGAGAACAAAGCAGGATGTATGAGAATCACTGGTTTGTTAAACTTTTCTGCGACATAAGGACCACAAAACATAACTGAAACCGTGATGATGATGTCAGCATTTTGAAAAACTTTACCAGCATTCACGTCATTCAACAGCAATCCACAAGAATCTCTCTGTATGTCAACTATGGTTTTGAGTGCTGAAACTGAAATAGTTTGCGCTTTGTTACTGTTTAGAAATTGTCCTGTTAATCCATCAATCCTATCTACAGATACAGGATAATGCAAATGTTCCACAGTACTGTTTCTGTTCTTTATTAGCTTGTTTGTCAGCAAAGTTACCTGGATAAAGATATATGTTTCGAAGTTAAAACTGTATTTTGAAAAAAATATTAAGACTCTCGCTTTGCAACTTTTGGTTCAAAGTTGCGGCGTGGTTTCCAAACCGGGTTGCAAACAACACATTCGTTAAAAGAAGCTTTCATGCTGCCTGTGAGAGGCACTCTCTATGGCCAGGTAACAAATGATAGAGCTTCTGGAAATGGCTTGGCATCTCTTTGAACAGTCAAATAAATTTTTCTTCAAACTCTTCATGCAGGTAATGCTGCAGCAATGGTTTCCCAGGGGAGACTGAAGGGGGTTCTTAGTCTTAACTGAAGGCCAAGGAGATTCCATCCAAGGTAACATTAAAATGAAAAGTTTAAATTTAAAGAGCGTTAAAAAGGAAAAAATTTAAATGACTTAAAATTATTATTACTAAAATTATTAATTAAATTTAAATAAACCGGTTGATGAATTTTGGAGAAACTGTTATTTGTGAAGTATGGGAAACTAAATTGTTTCAAAAAATTGATTTTACTTGATGGCGATGGCATATATTATATGGGAGACCAATATTCATGGTATGTGTGGAGTTGCTTTTTGAAGACCCTTTTCGAGAAGGAAATTTTATTATTATTTCATTTTTAGGAGAGCTCCTGTATTGAATAAATATATTCCAAGTTCGACCAAACATATTTGCAAGGCCAACAAGTTTTGTTTCCTAACAGCATCAGATTTGATAATTAAATCTAAATTCTCTTTTTGGTAACTTCATAATTTTTGACTTGGTTTGAGGGTGGTGTGACACCATGTCATTACTTTGAAAATTAATATCTGAGTCCACAAGTTACCACAAATGTCAAACAAGGTAGTTTTTGTTACGTTAACATAATAAAAAACATTTTGATTTTGTAGAGTTTTAGGTAATATTTTATTTGTGGACTCAATCAAATTTGTAGCCTTTTGGGACACCTGGCATACTGGTAATCTATGATTCCCAGATTGAGTTCTCTTCAGAATTTGTGGTTGATTGAATAATTTTCTGAAATGAATATTGCTTTTTCATGATTGTATCCTGGATGTTTGTCCTCTGCTCGCCTGCTGTACCAAGCCAAAGACAGATGTGCACAATTGCACAGTCTTAATGCTGTTTGCTCTCAACGGAGAATTTCTAAAAATTGATTGAATTTTGATAGTCCTTAAGCCTGGAAGGATGGGTCTAGCTTATGTTAAATTACTTTATTTATTTTAAATTTTGAATTATTTTAAATGAAAATTACTCAAAACAAATGAAAATTCACATAAATGAAACAAGACAGAAAGAAAATTATAAAATACTAAAATCTAATAAAAAGTGGAGAAACTTCACTCTGCAAAATGTTAGTGCAAGTGGAAAAAGCTTTTTCCCTGTTTGAAAACAATTTCTAAACATAAAACCTTCAGCAAAAAGCTAAAAGAACATTTCATTTCCATTTACCATAACTAGCCATGTAGTTTTATGTAAGCAATTTAACATTAAATATTATCTATACTAACCATATAAACTTTCATTATTTTAAAATATCACCGTAATATTTTATATATCACCGTTGACATCGTATCTTATCGTTAATTTAACATATGTACTGGTCTTAATTTTCGTATAATCTGTAAAATTTAATTTATGGCTCAGACAAGATATAGCTTTGCTTCTCTGGGTTGCATAGAATACATCTTCTTAGAACTATATCATGTATTTAGATTTTTGTAGCATTCTACAAATAAAATTGAATTGAATTGCTTTGGGTCAGTTCACTGTGAAACATATATCATCGAAGTGAGAAAGAGCAACTCTGAGGTGAGAGCATATCTGAGGTAGGGAGCATATATGGGGTGCCTTAGGAATAATGAAAACACCTTGGCCATTGTATAAGTCAGTCTTTAAGAATTAAACAATTAATAATGAAAATTGAAGCTCAATTGTTCTGTATACCATGATATAAATTTAATTTTTGATCAGATGTATTTAACTTTTTCCTTGTTGGCATTAAAAAGTTATCAAATATCAAACTTTTCAAAAGAAATTTATCAAATATTAAACAGTTAAAGACCGTTTTCAAGTCCGTTCTTTTAATAATCTCGTCTTAATTTTTTGTTTTTGCATAAATGCCACCAAATATACTTTTCAACTCAAGTTTATAAAATACCAAACAGTTAAACTCGGTTTTCCTGTCCTTCCTCGTAATAATGTGTAATTTTGACTCGCATTCTATTTGACTCTTCCCAGACTCCTATAGTACTATATATTGTTATATTTCACATTTAAAGAGCTAAATTATTGATCAATCCGAAATGTTATTTATGTCATTGACAGAGCCAAGTCTCGCAGTGTTAAGTGATCATATGCAGTATTTGGCAGAAATATAAGATTTTAAGAGGAAAATTGATTAAAAGATCTCGAAAATGCTTCTGGAAAAGATTCTGTTTAGCTTTTGAAAAATTTTCCGCATTATTTGTAAAGTTATTATCTTTTTGTCGTAAAAGGTCTGCCGTACAGTTGTTAGTGACTTAAAACTCAGTTCATAACAATTTGGAAGGCTTTAGAACCAAATTGTAGCATTTTATTTTACTTGTACCAGACTCCCACAGTATTAGATATTGCTATATTTCACATTTAAAGAGCTAAATTAATGCGCAATGTTATTTAAGCTCCGGATGCAAAAATATTTAAGCTCCGGATGCAAAAGCTCCGGATGGTATCATCAGTTGTGTGAAACTGGTGACTAAAAGTCCAGCATGGCTTTGCAGGAATTGTTTGAGCCATGTTAGGACAGACAAGAAACATAAAAGAATATCTGACGAAAAAGTGAAAGACGATTCTATCATTAAGAAAAGTAAAATTGACTCTAATGGAATTTCGTGGCAACATCTAGCGGAGTTATGCACAAATGATAGAAATCTTCACGAAAAAGTGAACAAAAGAAATTTCAGCATTTTCCTCAACAAGTCTTTGAAAGATAAAACATTGCATAAAATAACTGCAGAAGTTGATGCCAAGCTGAAAGATACTCTGGTGATTAACTCATGAGGCATTTTGTGTTGCTCGTGACGATGAAAATATAGGTCAGATACTTGATGAGGCACATGATCAGATCAAGGACATTTCAAAATATTAAGGACATTTCAAGACATTTCAAAATGTCAGCTCGTCTCCGCTGCAATTTTTGATACGTTTTTCAATGAAGTCGATTAAATATTTTAAGCTTATACTAGTTTTTAGGGAGGAAGCTCAGCTGGAAGGATTGGGGTGCCCAGCTTGAAGGATTGGGGTGCCCGAAAAGGTCCCTCAGGGTGAGAGTTGGCCGACTGGGCTGAAAAACAAAAGCAGTTGCAGGGGTGGTCGCTCCCCGCCCCCTCCATTGGATCCGCCCTGCTAGTTTTAAAAATGTTCTGTTTGAGAATTTATTTTCTTAATTAGTATAAATTTTTTATTAGAAATAACTTATAAAAAACTTGGTACAATTAGAATTTCTGGAATATTTCATAGATTACATTGTTCTAAATTGTTTCTCGTAACGATGGTAAACAAATGAAAATTTAAGAAACTTTTCATACTTGGCGCGAGCTTGGTTTCTTATAAAGAATTATTGTATTCTGAACTTTATACAAATAGTAAGTTGTTTTGATTGTTAATCAAATAGAGTTTCGCAATATTTTTAGACGCTCATTCAATATATAATTGATATTCGCTGCTAATTTTGTATTATAATCAGCAAAATATTTGTATCGTTGTCAAGGTTTTACACATGCTTATTAGTAACTTTAACTTTGTATTATATGTTGTTACCTTTGTATAATGACTACTGCTAACTTTCTATTTTAATCAGAAAAGTCCCGCCTTTAAAAGTAAATGAACGGATACATAAACACAGCCTCTAAAAATAGATGGCAACTCAACTTACTCAAGCATGCGCAGATAGAGCTCAGACAAAGTGATCACATGTCACTTCATATGTACGCAAGGCGCAGCGTCTCCTTCCTTCTCCAAACGCAATTTTCATTTATCATGGCGCAAAGAATAATTGAAGTTCTTTCAATCAATGATTTGGAAACCATTGATTTGGAAGAAACAGCAACGAAGAAAACAATGAGAAAGAATCCTTAGTTCTTCATACACAATAACAAATAATGCATAGTCCACCTACAGTACATACAAGGCCAATATCAAACAGTCCTGCCATATTTGTTGACTGAGTCGAGCAGCACGGGTTGACTTCTCCCTTGAAAGTGATCACATGAACTTTGCGCTCCTCCGATATGTTTGGAGGAGTAGCTGTGTCTATATTTAGATTGCCCAGTCTCCTGGTGTTTTGCCACTTTTATATCCGTTCATTTACTTTAAAGTTGATATTCACGTCAAAAGGACCAAACTGGTTAAAAACCATTTTGGGGGATTTTTCGACGCTTGTTCTTCCGTTATAAACAGTTTTCGAAAACATTTTGGTCTCACAGAATCTCGAAAACACTGAAAAAAGTTGATCAAGTTTTTAAAGCCTGAGAGCACACCGACCAAGAGAGATTCCCGTAACCATGTCCGCGAATCTAATACTCTTTCAGTTTTCAGGCGTCATTTTTTGCAGTTTGAATAAAGGCTTTTTTAGTTCCTTTCACAGTATAAAGTCAATGTTTAACCACAATGATATCATTGTTTTCGAGCTTCAATGACGTTGAAAGTTTTGGAAAATGGTTTGTAATGCAAGCACAAGAATAAAAAAAATCGTCAAAATGTTTTAGAACTTAGTTTAATCCTTTTGGCGCGAATATCAACTGTAATCATTGTAACCCGTGCAGTACACAAATTTTGGTAGCTCGTCAAAAATGTGCCTTTTTGGCGCAACCGGTATTTTATGCCACAAAAACTTGTGTTTTCCATATTCCGAATGGAAGAATACTAAAAGTTCCCAAGGGTTTGGTCAAATGACTTAAATTGGTTTGGTCACATGACTTAGGTCTGGATGAGATGGCCTTAGATAAGAAATGTTTTCAGTAAAATGATAAAGAATAGGAAACTGTGCAATTTATGATTAATTTCATGCTTTGCTCTTCGTAGAAAAGGCTTACATTCAAATTTTAATGAACTTACAAACAGTTTTTTCAAGGGATTCATTAAAAGAGATATGACTAAATTATTATTATTGCTTATAAGTGAGCCCATGGAGAGGGGCAGTCCCACCTGACTTAGGTAGGAAGGTGTAGAAGGTACGGCCCCTCTGGGTAAATGAGTTGCACTCCATGCCTTTCGATGAAATGTGCTAGATCGATCGCTGGCACCTTTGGCACTTGCATGGAGCCTAACATTGGCTCGGTAGATAAAGCATCTTAATTAACAAGCAAATATAGATTTATTATAGAGTTGTTTATTTAATCTTATTCATAGGAGATCAGTAAGTCCCGGAAAATTGCAAGGAGCTCAGTTAATTGCCATGGCTAGAAATTGTTATTTGGTGCTAACGCCTAAACACATTTTGCCTACAAATTTCCTGCAAGATATTGGCAATTTAATATAATAAAAACGTAACTTTCGACAAAATTATACAAAATTTCCTGCAAGATCACTTTTTGAAAAAAATTCCTGCTGTCACACGGTCGGTTGCTTTTTCATTCCTTGTTTATTGCTCTCCGGTATTTCTTTACGGAGCGGCCTGGCACTCTTCTTAAGACGGTATTAAGGCGGAGGTATTAAGACAGGTCTAGCCATGACATTTTCAGCAGGCAAGCTCTGAATTGCTCCCCATATTACTGGAACTGGGAGCTATTCCTACATAGATTTACTGAAAACAGCGAGAAAGAAAACTTCGAGAAGAGCGATTTGTTTTATAGAAGAGCGATCAACAGTGTATTTTTAGAATCTGAGGGGAGCCTGAACCAAGGGGCAAGAGCTTCTCAAACAGCCAGGCCTGTTAATCGATAGAAAAACACTCCTAGCCATTCCTAGCCATTTAAACATACCAAAACGTTATCATTTAATTGATTTAGGAAGTTTAATCAGGTTAGTTTTTAAAAAGCTAATACCATTTTGATTAAATACTCAATGTTGTTACTTGTGTAATTTAGTTGTGTTGGTGAGAAGATTTTCTTTTTATCTTTAGTTTATTGTAATTTGTTTTCATTTTGGTTTTGCTGGTTTTTTCATGAATTCGATATCCTGTTGCCTATTGCAGAGCGGTTTTCGTCTTTTGAAAGTGGAAGTAAACAATGTTTTATTCATCACCTGATGTTATGGCAAATATTAAAACAGATTTGACCGCTTTGGATTTTTCAAATTGAAAAGGCCGGTATATGTTTGCTGCATCATTGTAAAAACTGTTGAAAATTAAAAGAAGTTTGGCACTAACAATTGTAAAAAGATTCAGCTCCAACAGTTTCTGAATATTTCAAAAATATTTTGCAGAGACGTAGAAACCGGGGGGCGTGCCCACAAGATTTTTTAGATGCCATTTTAAAAACACGAATTGCCCTTTCTCGGTTGCTACTTTTAAGGCTCTTTCTAAACTACAGTCAAAAGTGCCCTCTTGAGAGTCATGCCCTTCTAGCAGCTTCCTATATCCATGATATTTTGGAAAAACATACTTTAACTAACTTTTGGTACTAAACTTCACCGAAATATTTTAGAAATATTCAGAAACCTTTAGTATTGGGTGCCAATTAAAGTTTTTTGTCAACAAAATGTTTTGTTCAAAATTTGTCAGAAGAATATTATGTCAGGAGAATAAAAATCATGAATGGCGAATGAAAAACAAATTCCAAGACAGAAGAAGCTGTTGATAAATGTTTTCAAAACACTACACTTCAAAACGCCGAAGGTTTCTCTTTCATTAGCTACCATCTTTTCAGATAGGGCTGGGCGCTACGCCTATCCCTGACCAGTTTTGACCACTTACCCCCAGTGTTTAATGGTACTCATTTACGGACCTCGACAGGATGGACAGCTGTGTTGGCTGTGGGTTTTTTTAGTTAGAAGTTTTGTAGTTGAGTTTGTTGAGCTGTGAGTTTGTTTACATTTTCAGATTAGCCAATCGCATCACGGAATTTGCATCACATGTTCATAAATACTTCGAATTGATTGGCTGAATTTAAAATGCAAAAAAATCAACTGGTGAATTTAATGCAAAATACTCTCATGATTACATGATCATATTTGTAAAAATGTTTACATTTAGGTCTGACAAGATATCAACTGAACGCTGTAATTATTTTAACAAAAGGTAGTTTATGACCTAATTCACTCAACCACTATATATAATATTTTCTTGGGTTTATTGTTGATTTCAAATTTTGTGTTAATAAAAATAATTTGTTTCCTTTTAGGAAAAATTAGACTCAACACAAAACGAAGCATATGTACAAATAACAGCATTACAAGACGAAAATGCAAAACTTCGCGCTGTAAAAGACGAAATGCAGAAATATATTCGAGAGTTAGAACAGAGTAATGATGATTTAGAAAGAGCGAAAAGGTATGTGTTATTCTTCCCACGTGAACAAGGGGGAATTTTGTAAAACAAAACATTGAAATCATAATATTTAGCTGTCTTCGTTTATTTTGATTTGATTGAGTGCTCTTAGAGTGTGAAGTCTATTCTTTGACACCGCAATATTTTGTTTCACAAAATTCCTCCCTGTTGTGTATGTTTTGTTTATTGGAACAAATACGTTGATATCCCAAGCTGGTAAATTCACATTTTCTAGCTTAGGTTAGCATGTGAAAGTTTATCAAAATTTTAAGAAATTTCATTTGCCTCTTTTTTTTAATAAGAGCAACCTATATGAAATGTCAGGCTGAGATTTTGGTCATGTGTTTTTTGTATCTCAGAAATTTCAGAAATTACCTACTGTCCTACTGTAAAAGTACAGATGTTATCAAACCAGAGAAAGGAGTGGCGCCTTTCTCTACTTGCCATGGGTAGCAGCAAACGAATAAGGAGCCACTTTTACAGTACCTAGAAGTACGAAAAAAGTAGCGTACAGTCTTCGAGCACTTTACCTGAAACACTCAAAGCATAATCTTGTACATATCATCATCATTAAACATCTTATGCAATTCTCAAAGCATCATCTTGTGTTTTTACGCATTGGTCTATGATGTTTAAATGATCATTTCAACGTACGCTTATACGGCACGAGAACCAAATGCTCAGCAATTAAGCCAAACGGTTATTTACTGGTTTTGAAGATACCCTAAATTTTAATTGACATCGGGTATAACTCAGCAGTTATTGGTCCGATTTCGGCAAGAAAAGTGTCAATTTTTAAGATGAAGCCTACTTTATTGAATAAAATAAAAAAGAGAAATATTAAAACTAAGGCTCCTCCACAATGACTCTGCAAACCCTTTATGGGACACACTGTAGTCTCCTTTGTTTTCCTGTTGTAATCAGTGAGAAAAAGAGTCTAAATATTTCTTATAAAAGGTTTCTTAAATGTGGGACCTTCTGTCTCGTTCAATTCCCACCCTGACCATCCCCCCCGGGCAGCCCGGGGGTCAACAAATATTTCATGCACAAATGCCTGGGGGCCGGGAATTTTTTATGTGCAAATGCCCGGGGATGGTCAGGGGGGATGGTCAGGGAAGGAATTGAACGAGGCATTACTGTATAGGGGACTGCCATACACTAGAGAAGCAGGAAGCATTTTAGTAAAAATCAATGACAAAATTCAAACACCCCTCGACAATTAGTTTTATACTTCAGTCCCCAATATCGTTATCTTAAAAAAATTCAAACCCCATCATAGGTGATAGATAACCTTTATCTCGTCACATTCAATGCACGTTATGTTGTAAGAAGAAACTTTATAAGAAACACCCGGCTGAGATTCTGGTCAAATATTTTGGTTTCTTAGAAATTACTGAAACATAAGCATTTTAAAGATGTTTTTGAGAAGGGTTGGGGGTAGCAAATTTGTAAAAATCAGTCCAGAAATAAGAACAAAACCAGGATCAGACCGAATCTGTGTGTTCTTGTATGAAAAACATGTATGTAAGTGTAAAATTGGATTTCGCAACCAAAGTGTCGTTTTGAAATCAATTTTTGCATTTCTACATACTTTTTTGATAAAGTTATAGCAATTTTATGTCCACGAAGAAGGATTTAACCGCGAAAAGTCTGTCAGGGCAAATGTCAGTTTCGTCGAGAGCATGATAAATAATTCAATCTCAATTCAATTTTCTTCGTAGAATACAAACACCTAATACATGAATTTAAAATACATGTAGTCTATACGACCCAAGGGCAGCAGAGCTTATCTAGCTTGGGCCGTGAAATAAAATTTAAAGATACAATGTAAAATTTCTAATTACCAGATACACTGAGAGATTTATTGATAAATTTGTAGTACGATTTAAAATTTTATTATTGGAATTAGCGAGGTCAGTGAGCTTTAGTTACTCGATGTATGATCAGTATGTGGAGATAATGTTATCTTTGAAATCGACCTCAAATGTAGTGGGAGGTTATTCCACAAGCGAGTACCAATGTTTTGCAAAGTGCAGTTTACGCCACTATTTATTAGATTTATAATCTTTTTACGTCACACACATCTTGTGACGCAAACGTCACAAACTTGTTTTTTCATCATTAGGAATTTGTGCTTTGCAAATAACGCACAGCTATCTGACTTAACCTCTGGTTGATGACTCATTGAAAAACAAAGTAAACGCGTGATTTTTGGATTTTTGTATCAATAAAGTTATAATATACATACCGGGTCACCCCAAAGAGAACGCTACGGATTTGACAGATTGCAATTGCTAAAACATAATTTAAATAGCTCCCAAATGTTTTCGTAGTAATTCACTGATAGTTAACTTACCGATGAATACCTTGTTTAGCATTATTGGTTGCTTATAAGCCGAGGAATTCATCTTCAAATCTCAAATTTGCATTCACCTCAAAACAGAGATTTGGCTGAATGGCCTAAAGAAATTAATTTAGCAGGGGAATCACCGAGATCTTAGCACAGCAAATGTCATTTCGCTTTTTGACTGCCTTTGATATTTCGTAGTGTTTTTAGTTCGTGAGTTTATATGATCAATCTATTCATCGCCGTCATCACGATGTTCATTTCTACTTTTAAATCCATTCCATACCATGCTTTCTGCAAAGTTTAGTTTAACAGCCAATTTCTACATTTCTATGTGCATTACTGTCAAAATTAATTCAATGTAATGACTGGAAATCTTTGACCGTGATAATTATGTCAGAACAAACAAAAAATTCCGAAATAAACTTTTTGCAGTCAATTTCCGAAAAAATTCCTAACAAACTTCGGATCTTTGTGTTGCGATAACTTAGATAGGGGAAATCCAAAAAATGGACGTGGAAATCCAAAAATTCGTTTTCAAAATTTATTCGTTAGAAATAAAATGAGTTATGCAGTGTTTGTTGGACCGCCCATTACGGACTTAAAAGCACATATTTCGTTGGTGTGAATTGATTGCAGATGATGGGAAAATAATTTGTAGTTGTTTGTGCAAAGAAATATATTATGTATAACCTTTATTGGTAGGATGAAGTCACAATCTGAAAATCACAACTAAAACTGTTGACCTTTTGTAATATTCTTTTAATGTTTATTATTGTGTTATCACAAACTGTTTTACGATATTTAGCATTTGTGAGGATGAAAAACACCGAAAATTTAAACCACCTAAAACTTGAGAATTAATCCGTTATTTCCAGTTGTGTATTACTATGAAAGCTCGCTGAAAAATACCGTGTTTTGTCTTGCTTTTCTCTCGTTTTTTGAAATTCTTGTCAGGCAATGTTTTCATGCTGTCACTTGTTTTTCTATATTTTTTCAATGTTTTTTGAATACGTTAATCTTTCATAGTAAAACCTCTCATGTGTCACCATAAATAGCTTTTCATTTTCTATGATTTGTTTTGAATAGCAGCTCTTGCTTGGTTTAATGGTGTGCTTTTCATGTGACTTTGTCATTTGAAGTTTCTCAATTGTAAGTCAGCATTCTCTTTTGATTATTCAACACGGGCGATTCTACCAGTTGAAATCATAAATCCTTCCATGTACCGATTTATTTTCTATTGACAAGCAGATCATATCTTGGTTTAATTTTTTGCAAGTCATTATATTTCAAAAGATAAATTCGTATTAAAATATCTGAAATTAATAGAGAGTTTTGTCAGAATTTACGCTCTGAAAATATGCAGTTTAAGTTTGTCAAAGAATTGATGATTTAGGGTTAATCATATTTTTACCAATGCTAGACAAGGGTGGACTGACTGGTCACTGATCAAGTTTTTTCTATTGTTTGTTGTAAAAGATCCTTGGGGTATTTTCCGCACAACAAGAGAGATTTCTAGAGCTAGTTTCCGAACCTTTTTTAGAAAATGAAGCGTTGTGTGCCATGTTGTGATTTCATTTTTCGACTTTATTCTTCCTTTACTTTTTGTTTATTGGTTTCACTTTACTTTAAGCTCGAAACATTTTGCAGAATGACGGAGAAAATGGGGGCAGAGGGGAAACTTATCTTTTTGCCAAATGAAAATGCCTCTTTTGCCTTCATGTGCCAGATGGTTTATCACACTTGAACCCTGTGTTATCTGGGGGTGAAAATATTTTGAGGTATGATGCTCTCGAGATAACTGAAGCTAAATCAACACTGAAAGATCTCAAGGGATATACAGTTGAATCATATGGTTGAATCCTGTGTTATCTTGAACTCTCAAGGGTGTGAAAATTTGTTCGATGTAGCAGGTTTTCGAGATAACAGAAGCTAAATCGTCACTGAAAGCTTTCAAGGGATATACGAAACAATTTGAATAAACATTCTCTCCCTGGGGAATCGATTAAACAAGCAGTACAGTTAAACTCCCTGTCTTGGGGAATAAGATATTGTTTAAGACCGCAAGTTTTCAAAAGAATCGAGGCTAAAGCTCTCTAGAGATACATAAAACGCTTTTAGTTGACAGTTATGGTTGAACCTCAAACTCTCAAGGGAATAAACAAAATTGAGATTTTTTGAGACAACCAAAACTAAACAAATACCTTTCCAACGTTCTCAAGGGATATACAAACCAGTTTGAGCTATCCATGAGTTTGAAAAGTTCAACTGTAGTTGTTTTCCTTTTAAGTCCAGGACAATAATTAAAACAACTTCCCCTCATTTTTCGTTATCATTTCTATTTGATGTTAACCTTTCATTTTATAGGGCCACCGTTTGTTCACTTGATGATTTTGAACAAAGATTAAATCAGGTAAGTCTTATTGTACTAAATCATCTCTTCTTGTCCGTCTCTACATATCAGAGATATTTTTCACACCAGTATCCTGAAGTAGGTTGTCCACATTGATCTGCTAGTCTTATTCTTCTTTGTTGAAGTTTGACCAAGACTGTTAGTAGTTATCGATAAAGTTGGTCGTATGTTACATGACCCTTCCATTCAAGGCCATTCGAAGCCACCGTCAATTTGCTTTTGAAGAGTTTTCGTGAATTCCAAGTTTCGGCATCATCTAAGAGGACTGACTCAACGATGGTGACAAACACTCTTACTTTGACTACGGAGGAGGGGTTATGCCTGATACGTTTAGTTAATCTTTATCGTGGCATTATTAGTTTATTTAAGAAGAATTTTATATTTATTTACTTTTTATTTTCATTACTGATGAAGGGTTATGCCCTTAGTTAATCTTTATCGTGGCATTATTAGTTTATTTAAGAAGAATTTTATATTTAGTTAATAATTTTGTAATATAATTTAATAATATAAAATAAGTTAATAATATAATTTTATAATTCTACATAAATGCGACTTTTTATTTTCACTACTTATGAAGGGTTATGCCCTTAGTTTATCTTTATCTTGGCATTATTAGTTTATTTACGAAGAATTTTATATTTACATTTACTCTCGGCGGACTTTTAATATTTGACGTTTGACGTTATACTAAAGTTTGATTTCATACGTCACACTTCTGTCGAGTCCAATATCATTTTATCAACTAATCTATTATAAATCCATGCTAAGACTATGGTCTGTCGTTTGAAACCATTCATTTACGTTTGAATCAAACTGGACTAAAGTTTATAGTGCTCTGTGCTATGATTTCAAAATTGACAAGATAGCTACATTAATTATTAAATCGAAGTGAAGTTTAACGTTTGAATCTGGGATGAATTTTAGCCAAGTTTATGATTAACTCGATATCAATCAAATATAAATCTACATAAATGCGACGTTTGAAGTCAGCTTAAATATTTAGGTGCTATATGTTAATTGGTTTATGCACCAGAATCATTTCCACCTTGAGAAAATCGACTTTTAGGAATTCTGATGATCTTTAACTGTGGATTTTCAAGCGGTTACTGATTTGTTTTATAATTAACAGTCGCCTTTAGTTTTCTTGCTATGTTTCAATTCTCTGTGTAAGTGTTTAGTTGCTATTTAACTGTATTTTATTTCGTTTTGTTGTAGGCTATTGAAAGAAATGCATTTTTAGAAAATGAACTCGATGAAAAAGAGGAATTAGTCGTGACTGTGCAGAGACTGAAGGATGAGAGTAGAGGTATTGAAGTTTGCTTGTCATTATTTCTTCATTATGTATCGATACAAAATGCATGAAAAAGGAAGAAAAATGTTGGGAAGAAGAAGTTGGTTCATAACAACTTTATTTTGATTTATTTTGGCTTTTGTAAATTCGATTGTGAATTTCATTTGCATTTATATAAATTTTCCTGTGTTAAGTCAACGATTCATTATGTGCCATTATTTATTCTTGTTTTATTCTATGTAAAAGATGCCAAGAATAGTAAAAAGTCACATCAATCTATCAGACAGAACGACGACGAAAAGGATCGTCTTGAATTGAATAGCTTGGACTTGATCATTTGAAAATTGTATCCAGTGTCCACAGTTACTCAGACATCAACATAATTGAAGCAAGAAGTATATAACTTTTTGTGTTTGTTTGTTCGAGCATAGTTTGTTCAAGCATAGTCATGTTTGTTTGTTTGTTTGTTTTGTTCAAGCATGGTTCAAGTGTACCTATAATCATAAATCTTTTTTCGTAGATCTACAAGCCGAACTCGCGGTGTCATCAAAAGTAAACCCGGCTACAAAAAGTGCAGTCGAGGACGCGAACAATGAATTTAAAGAAAATATTGCAAATTTAGACATGACTGACAGCACGACGAATACAACACCTTTACAAATTCGAGAAGTTCGTGAAAGATTGAATGGAAGGACAACGAATTCTGGTACTTCGCCGAATAGTTCATTTATACCAAATCCTGCATTAACACCGTCAGCAAGGATATCTGCATTGAACATCGTTGGAGATTTACTACGGAAAGTTGGGGTAAGTGAGATTTTTTTAGTATCATAACAAGAGGTTATGTTTCAGTAAGGCGTATAGTTCAGATCATGGCTGGAAAATATGTTTTGGACGCATCAGCGAAGCCCTACGTTGTTAACAACAGCTATTTTCAGTGTCATTTTGAGAACATTTCGGACATTCATTTATTATTATTTTTTTTCGAACATTTACTATATGAACGAATTTTTTTTTCCAGCAAGAGTACGCTTCTCTTTTCTTAGAAAATTGTCGAGATTTTTCAGAAAAGTTAGATACTATTTAAGTAGCTTGCAGGTGTGCGAAAAAGGAGTAAGTATTTTTAAATGTTTCATTTTGGCTTCATACAATGCTAATATTTTTTCAGGCTCTGGAATCCAAACTCGCCTCATGTCGAAATTTCGTTCAAGATCACCCGCGACACTCGAAGTCATTGCATCAAAATTTAATTGGCTCACCGATGGATTCTCCAAGGTACGTCATCTTTCATATAATGTATTACTCAATTAATAATTAATTAAATTTTCAAATTTAATTGGTCAAATTGAACTATTATTATCATCATTACACTTTACACCCTATTGGGTGATACAAATGTCTTCACAAGATAGTTATAGAGACCTGTTTGCATATAAGTAAATATTTCACACACATTCGGCGGTATTGATCTTTTGGAGTTTGAATTTCTCATTCTCTGTACTTTGGACAGAGCAAAGCATTGATGAGGATCTGAAGAGACTTGGTTATTATATATTTCGTAAACAAACTTTAGCTGCGCAAAACCTCGTCTTTTTTGAAGCGATTTAGGGTGACAAACATAATTAATACACTCTATCTTTTAATTCATGGTTTTAATTCATGCATACAGAACGAGAAGTCTTTTGTTGAACCATCTCACTTCCGTTCTTCAATAAAGCAGTGTTTTGGCTTTGGTGACCAGAATTCGCAAATAAATTCCAATGATGAGCGTGCGAAGTTAAAGTAAAGTCGTTTTGAGTCTGTTTGCGAAACATGTCCGACACGGATTTATTATTTACAGAAAAACAGTTAGGTCCTAAACACATTGCAAGTAGCCTGGGTCGGATAATACTAATTACCTGGTTGATTTTTTATCCTCAATTAATAAAAAGAATTCCATGTCGGATGGACAACCAATCAACCATTTCGCAAACAGCTTCTTTTTTGACGTCTCCACTTACAAACGAAAATTTCCTTGAAAGTTTATTCCCAGGAACGTAGCTAGCCTCTCCAACAACGTGTCAATTAAATAATCAATAAATTAAAAATTACAATCGAACGACCTGTTGAAACATTTTCATCCCAATTCTTGTGTTGTTTTTGTTGAGAGTAACAAAGTAACGTATGGAATGGATATTAATCTGCTTTAAATAGTTTCATATCATGATTGTCTTTTCTTTGTTAAATTTATTAGAGACAAAAAGAAGAACCCGAGCAGGCCTTCCAGTCAACACGGTGTTCATGGATTAGTGAAAGTTGTTGTGTAATAGTATACAGACAGAATATCGTGAGTAGGAAGATTATCACTGGTTTTTACAGGCACTGATTCTACTGATTCAGTTCTTTCAATTTTGATTCTACTGATTCAGTTCTGATTCAGTTCTGATTCTACTGATCCAGTTCTGATTCTAGTGATTCTACTGACCGTTGGATCGGCTCCAAGGTGTTTTTTAAATTATTTTAGGACGAGTACAAATTAGCATGCTAAATTCGCAATGATTTTGACGAGTTCAGTTGGGTTATAATGCTTATAAATATTATTTATTGGTTACTGAAAGTTTTCGTGTGTTGTACCACAAATTATCTTTTAGCAATTTTTTGCTTGTTGTTACCACGAACTCTTTAACCCCGGGGAGGACCATTTAGCCTACTGCCAATCAACATAAAATGTCATGTTTCCAGGAGGTAAATACAGACATAACTTTACATAAAAATTCAGATTTGTGTACCAGCAATTAATGATAAATAAATATCCGTAAATTGAATATTAACAAGTTTGCTATATGCCATTAAATAGTAAATAGTATATAGTATCAGGCTGTGCCTTTCTTCGGTGAAAGAAAGATCATTCAATGTAAGTTTATCTCTCGAATTAATTAGGTTTTCAAGTGCTACCCCCTGCAAAGTATAATCTAGATTTTCCTGCAAATTGGAATCAAATCTTGGCGTGAAATGATTTATTTAGACACGCATAAACACTCGACAGTAAAATTTCATCACCATAATATTTTCGCTATTTTTCGGCTGCCTCTTACAATGCGATATTCTCGCTTTGATGGGTTGTTCCAAAGTTCAACTGTTCGGGCGACGGAGCTGCTCACAAAATGTGGCTTTTTCGTTGGCTTGAATAAAATCATTTAGAAAAACATTTAATTGAAGAGGCTACCAAAGTTCTGCAAAAATTTGAGGTAAAATAACTTTACTACAAAGTATTCATGTTGGCTTAAACTAGTGGTTACAACTAGCAACGAACTTGCGAAAATATATTTTTTGTAAAACACACTTGAGGCTGCTGCCCGCAACCCCCAGAGGTTGAAAAGAAACCTCTTCAACTATTTGCTCTAAGCAGTTAAAGAAACAAATGTAGCCAGAGATAATAACACAGTAAAGCCTTGTCCAAGCGTTTGTGCAATTTCATGCATCACTTGTCTGTTTTGATCATTTTCAAACTTGATCATCAAACAGCAACATCATTCAACAAATGCTGCACGATACAGCAAGAGTGGCCAAACGATGTAAGGGTGGCCAAACAATGTTGCATCTTTTATCGGGGCTTAACTTGCCAAAATCTGGTTCGCTAAACTACACTCCAGCCAATTCTTGTATATATATATATAATTAGCCATTAATAATGGTGAAGACAACAATAAATCTATTCTTTCATCATTAGATGATTGCGTTTTATAATCTGATTTGTTGGTGGTTATAATTTGGAAATTGTTTAGTTTGAAATGCTTGTTTTCAAGACTGTCAATTTTTTTCAATGTACCCTGATAATTGCCTGGATGTCTACTAAATTTCTGCTTGGGAGCTATTAAAAAATGTATGGTCTGATAAAACAGACTTTGGTGAAAATTAATTCATGTGTTTGATTCATAAATTATGTTCTGGAAAATGGACACAATTTGGGAATGCGTAAACGCTATTTTGGACATCACATTCTAGACTTTAGATTCTAGAAATATACTGAAACAACAGAATATATGCTATGTTTAATAATTTGCGAGGAAGTAGGCAAGAATTTTCATCTTATCAACAAGCCATTTTGGTAAAGATGGCGACAGGGAGCTTTTTCCCATAATTCGTTTATGAAACGCAAAGAATTCCGAGAGAAAGCCCGCAACCACTATCTTTAACGGAATGGCCTGTAACATGGCTTAAATTAACTTAACCAACATGGACCTAATATGTTCAGACAATCAATTCTGGACAAAATTATGTAATTATATTGTTATAATTTTTCGATAGTTTTGCAAAATTATAGACCAACAAATTTCGGTTGCAAAAATATTCGGACAGCACTGCATTCCGTCGTCCGAAATTAAAGTGTCCAAAATTTGTTGTTGTTTCAATGTATCATTCAGATGCTTGGCGAGTCTGCTTACATTTTTTCCAGTGCTATACTTTTCTATTCGTATGGATGCTTTTCTTTGATAAACCTACTTTTCCGTAATTCACCATCAAACGTTTAGCATTAGGTCACACGAAATAAAACAAATGAGCATTTAAGAAAATGCTTGGCAGTAAACGATGACTCTGAGTATCGCAATCAATGCTTGGCGCATTGCATGCATGTCACGGGGCTCCCTGGCAGCCACATAGACCGGACAAATCAGTTGTTTTTGCTATTGAATTGCTGGACATCTGGTTTGTAAAAATTGCAAAAATTGGTTCTCAGACTGCACTTTCTTTGCAAGCTCTAATTTAAGATATGCAAAATCTCAAATTTTATAAATTTCCACAATGGCAACCTTTTCTCCAAACGGTGGATTGACCAGAGTCTAGAAAAGTGATTAACTTTCCTCCAAGGGTAAAGCTTGATCTTTACAAATCTTCCTCATTAAACAATGGAAAGTAGGCATGGTTTGGGTGTGGCATAAAATTTACCTTTCTTCTCTTCAACCTTCCTCTTGTCAGTGACGGGGCGACCGCGATGTTTTCCTGACTCTGGTATTTACAATATCTACGTGCGTGTTAATCTTTTTCATTTCTTTTTTATTTATTTATGTATGAGCATATTACTAATACAGTGGCTGAAAGATTACGGCTAAAAACAGCTTTCCAGGCTATCCTCGTTGTTTTGCTAAGTTGTTGTCATAGTTACTAAGCATGCAATGCTTCAAAAATCAATTGCTATCTTCAGCATTGTTGTCAATAATCAATGTAATAATATAAGCAGTTACCTCTTCTGTTTTTATAAGTGTTTTGCTTCGAGGCTTGATCCAAACTCAGGATAAAACAAAAATCAGTGATAATTAATTGTGCCTTTTTCGTTCTTGTAGAATTCGTAAAAACATTCCGTTCTACCAGATGACCCAAAAAAAACTATCCTTGTTTACAATGCTGTAGCTTGAAATTCGTGAGACTAAAATTTCAAATTGTGCATAGAAAGACGGCTGAAAGGGAAACTTGGAGTTTGGGATAACATCCAATCATCTGCGACAACGTTTACCTGTCCAAGACTTGATATTAAAATTGCCTTTTAGCCTGCATGCATCCTTAACTGGTTCCTTTCCGGAGAATTTAGTTAACTGAAAAATTTCAGCTTTAAAACAAATAATTTCTTTCTTTCTTTGTTTTGATGGCGCTTTGCTAGTTTGAAATTTGAAAAGATTCACCAATCAAACTTCCCAAGTTGATATAGAAGCGAGCAAGTTGTTTTGATGTCAAAATGTGGACTGGAAACGATTATGGCTTTCTAATTGATTTGAAAGCTAAAGGATGAAGGCTATTTTATTTGTCAGTTTGGATTATGTAAACGTGATTGCAACAAGCAACTGCATGATGTCCCAAAAATCCTTTCGGACATCGTTTTGTATACAATTTGAGGTTTTTATTCTCGCGGATTTCAAGCCATAGTCCTGCAAACGGGGATTGTTTTTTATTGGTCACCTGGTACATTCTGTTCTTTTCTCGTAGAAAATGAATTAACGGTTAAGAAATATATTTTTAAAAGTTGAATCAAATTTAACCTATTGTGACGTCATGACCATGATTTATTTCATTGTTAATAATTTTATTTAATCATGGTTAATCTTGTATTTAATTTATCATCGATTGATTTTGAAATATTTTCACCTTCTTCGATACAATTCTCTTATTTTTTGATTTTGTTATTTTTGTCATCAATGTAGTTACTTTTAAAATCAAGCAACACCTTCATTTTTATACCAATGTGCCAGAAAAATGTATCGCCGTTTTATTAAAATTACTAACAAAATTACAACTGTAAGCAATCAAGGCCTTGCATATTTACAATCTAGAAACATTAACTCGAAATTTGCAACAAAAGTTTCTCTAAAATTGGTTGCATTTTCACCAAAATATGTACATCGAAAGCTCCAAATTATGTCAAAGCGAAATCTAGAGGCACCTGCATTATATCAAAGGTTTTTTGCGTTAAAGGATACGCCTGTTTCGCTCTTGAGACTTTTATCAAAGTGATGACACATTTTTTGGGACACCCGGTAGTTAGTTTTGACATGAAGCAATACCCTTACTTAGTTAGTTTTGACATGAAGCAATACCCTTATTTTTTATGATTTTGCTAACATAAAGCCATATAGTCCGTCTGAAAGCTGCATTTAGAGGAGGTATCGAATTAAAACATTTAGGGGAAATGTGCATGATGGATACAACAATTCTCTTTCTTTTAATGGATTAGAGAACAACACTGCTTCAGCAAATGCCTTACCGATTTCTCGATACACCGGGTGACCTAGAAGAAACCATCTCTGTTTGTGGGACTGTAGCTCAATGGCGGTGCTAAATTGTGGCAAGCGGGGGGGGGGGGGGAGGTCAGCCCCCCGTCGGAAGAGGTCAGTCCCCCGTCGGAGAAATATATAAATTTGTCGGAGCCGAAAAAGTAAAATTAGAATCAGGGTTATCCAATATCAAACATCGAATTAATTCAAATTGAATTTTTAAGTTAATTAATTTAATTTAATTTAAAGAATAATTAAATTTGTCGTTTTGCTATATTTTAAGCCAATCTGAAGGGCGTGGTCGCAGCCCCTTGCTGTAGCTTGAAATATGAGAAGCTAAAAATCTAAAACTGTGCTCAAAATGATGTCCGAAGAGCAAAGTTAGAGTTTGAAATATCATCCAATCCAATCAATCATCTGTCCAAAACTTGGAAATGGCGACTAGGAAATTTAAACCTTGAGAAGATCCACTCGTCAAATTCTCGTGGACTGGAAATGAATGACTTTCCTTCGAATTGACTCGAAAGCTTAGAAATGAAGGTGATTTTAATTTCCGGTTTTAGACAAGCAAAAGAGATCTCAGTTGAATGAATGATATCTCAAACTCTACGTTTGCCTTTCGCTTCGGACGTCGTATTGAGTATAACTCGAGATTTGTAGCCTTTCAGATTTCGAGCTACAGCTACGCAATTGATTAATTAAACCTTTGTCATCTATTGTTCTAAGAACAATAAGCCCCCTCAATCTGGAACAGCTTCCGATGACACCGATATTTCATTATAATGTGAGCTCAATGTAATATATCTTTTCTCAAAAGTTTAATTTGTTTTCGGATGAATGAAATTCGTTTGTTGGATGTTTTCTTAAATGACTGAAAATGTTTTTCCCAAAGCTTTAACGGCTGTGCTAGCATATATTCAGATATTCCTGTATAGCATATAGCATACATTAATATTTTCTTTCAACAACAATGATCTAGAAATTAAAAATACTTGAAATATCCATGGGACGATAAAAAGTGTGTTAACTCCCTATACATTAACTTACAAAGTCATCGGACGTTGGCATTCTGAACCTAATATTCTTGGAGAAATAATTTTTTTAGTAGACTTATAACAATAGTATTGTATGAAATAGCCCTGGGTAGGAGGTTGGCCTATTCAAATTTCAACAAAAGGACTCAAAGCCTCGTTTCAATGATCCCCAAAAGGTTTGGAATTATAAATGAAATTTTTAATTGTACTCAAAACGACGTCGGAAAGACAAACGTAGAGTTTGGGATATCATCCAGTCATTTGTGATCACGTTTACCAGTCCAAAACTTGAAATTAAAATAGCCGTTATTTGTGAGCTTTCAAGTCAATTTAAAAAACGCCATTCTTTTCCAGTCCACGTTTTGACATTAAAGCGACATGCTTGTTCATTGACTTGGGAGTTTGATCAGTTAATTTGTTCACATTTTAAGCTGCTAAATCGCCATTAAAGCAAGCATGCTTTTTAATGTCAAAACATGAACTAGAAATGAATGATGTTTCTTCAAATTAACTTGAAATCTAGCGGATTAAGACAATTTTTATTTAACATTTTGGACAAGTGAACATGGTCGCAGACAACTGGATGATATCCCAATCTCTACGTTTGCCCTTCGCACATCGTTTTGTGTACAATTTTCAATGTGTGGTCTCACGGATTTCGAGCTACAGACGTTCAAACGGAGATTGTTTTGTTCAGTCACCCAGAACTGTTTTTAATATAAATAAAATAGAATGATTCTTGCTTGTTTTTGCAAATCGTACGCAGTACTTATCTTTATTTTCACATCACTATTGTTCTACGTGCAACTTTTATTTCCATTCTTTGTGGTTGGTATTAGATAACATACACCATCTTCAGAAATATGACAAATATTAATCATACATATTTCAAAATAACATTCCGAGAACGAAATAATAATAATAATAGTAATTAATAATCTATTTTAGATTGACGTTATTTACAAATAGCTATTAGAGAACTAATGCCTTTTTATATTTTCTTTTTTTAAAGTTGGTTTACAACATAGTTAAGCAAATATCGAAATAATACCATGCAGCTAATTTATACCAACTAGTGTATAAACTGTATAAGATATGAAATATCGTAAGTAATGGTTATGATATACAAGTAAGTAATGTTATAATAAATAATACAATGTTATAATATAACAAAACTACAATTAATACTAACCTAGAAAATAAAATGTGCTAAAGATACTTTTTCGTAGATCGTATTTTTCATGATTTTCAAAAACACTCCTTTTATGAAACTAGGATTGAGATAAAATTTTCTTTTGTAGATCTCTAGCATTAGGTTGTTAGCAACTGTAAGTTCTTTCGTTGAACACTTGAGTTATCTCTTTTAAGAACTGTAACGAAACATATAACTGTTATTTGTCATGTGTATAAGTCTATGTGTATAAAGATGGCATTTGTCATTATCTTGGTCATAATTTAACACTGACGCGAGCATTCTTTATGGTTTGACCTATTCTGCCATTGTACTGAAACGACGACGACAACAACAACAATAATAACAGCAAAGCCATAGAGCGTAAGCTGCTCAAGAAATTAGCGGTTGGGGATAGACTCACTAAGTTATAAGTTCCCTGTACTTTGGCTCCTTGTTGTTGTTGTTTTTGCTTCAGTCAGTGTAGCGGAGGAATATCAGGCGGATGAGCGAACTAACGACTTTTGTAGTGAGTTTTAGTTGGGGATTTTATGAATTGAGTTCTGCTGAGTGTCATAATTTACTTTGGAATTCTTTGTCTTTTACCTATTTTCTTTGAAAATGAAAGCAGACGTTTTGAGATCTCATTATTTTTGTGGCTAATATGCAGTGCCAGTAGGGCCAACGTTGTCACAGTGTAGCGGCCATTGCCGTTTCTCCTAACTTAGGGAAAGTGCAAAAATTATTTTACAGCATGGCCGGTGCAAACCAAAAATAAATTTTAAAAAGTTGAGAGCCTCATTATCATAAAATTCTAAAATACTTGGTGCCCGTCAACAATTTTTGGCACAAGACGGCTGACTAGAATTACAATTATTTTAATGATTTTAAAAATTTTATGCGATCTATATATATATATATATTGCTTACCCTAAAGGCTAGATCAATTATTTTATTTTTGAGGAAATTTCAGTGCACTTGAATTCAAAATTATCTGTTAAGTCAACCAAAAAGGGGGAATGCCAATGCCTCGTTGAAACTGGGGCCAGAAAATATAGTTGCCCTGATTTTGGACAGTACAAAAAATGTGCCTGCCCCGTTACATTCTCCGCCGGCCCTGTTGTAAACATATTTGCACTGTCCCTTACTGCCTCGCAGATTAGAAAGTGACAGTTTCTACACACCAGCGTTGCGTTCTTGCGTCATTTTGACATCGTTTAGCTTAGAACTTAGGACAGGGTTAGGGTTGTTAGATTCATTCTAATTGCTGTATTGCGTCATAAAGGAAATAAACAAGCACCATACGAACTGCGCCGAAAACCGCAAAACTGTGACAACTGAAGATTGACCATTGCATTTTATCACAATCTTCACAATGTTTTGTTTCAACATGGCTGCTCGCCAAAAGAGATAGCATTGAATGTTTAAAGTAGGAGGCGGGCTCTGATTTGAGACTTTTGATCTTCTCGATACTGGGCTTTCAAACGGTTGTGGATAGGGCTCTTTTCAAACGGGTTTGATTGTGAAGCCCCAGTTAGAACAGCGAGTGTAATTGCGGAGGAACACAATTATTTTTCAACTAGAAATTTAAGAATCTAATTATTTTCTGACCATCCAGTAACAGATGTACGAACGGAGAATGATTTAAGGAATGACCAGAGAAATACATTTAAATCATAGGTTTTTGTAACGAGCCACATCGTGGTCAAAGACAGATTAAAAAAAAGCAATAATCTAAAACATAACATATTTTGAATTTAAATCCACAATTACTGTTTTCAGGTAATTCAACTGATATGTTGTTCCACCGGGTGACCAAGAAAACAATTTCGGTTTGCATGGCTGTTGCTCAAAATCTGCGAGGGTAAACACCTTAAATTGTCGTTAAAAAGACGTCCAAAAGGCAAACTTAGAGTTTGGGATATCATCCAGTCTTCTTCAATTAGGTTTACCTGTCCACAACCAGAAATCAAAATTGATCTCATTCGTGAGCTTTTAAGTCAATTTAAGGAACTGTATTCGTCTCCAGTTCACGTTTTGACATTCATCCGACCTGGTTGCTCTGTTACCGACTTGGGAGTTCGATATTTCAAATTTTAAAGGCACACTGTCGCTGGTGTTATTGGCTAAATGCACTGATCTGTGGCGAGATATCAACATGAAATCATTCAC
>JAYJMH010090089.1:0-31097 GCA_036873815.1 Phacellophora camtschatica
AGAAATAGGAGTGGACCAAGACATGAACCCTGTGGCACTCCGCAATCAACCTTCTGTAAACTTGAGGATGTGCCATTAACCTTGCAAAATTGACGTCGGTTTTGCAGATAGGACTTGAACCAAGAATGCTCATGACCATCTATGCCATATTTTCTCAGTATTGCAAGTAAAATTTGATGATCAACGGTATCAAAAGTTTTATTTATGTCGATAAATACCATCGCCGTGTATTTCCCGTTATCCATATTTACATACCAATCGTCAGTTCTATTTAACAAGCAAGTAACCACAGAGTACAAAGACCTGAAGCCAGACAGGTGTGAGAAAAGGAGCTTGTTTTTGTCCAAGTATTCGTATACCTGGTTATGAACCAATTTTTCGAATACTCTAGACAAGAAAAGGAGATCGGATATTGGTCTGTATTTAGAGCGATCATCTTTTTGGCCACTTTTGAATACTATGTACATGAATTTTTTTGCGTGGCCTGCGTCTCTCATAGATATAAAACATTTTGTTAATTTCAACTACCTACCGTGATTGAAAACCTGCTTTCAGACGATCTGAATAGCTTTTGTTTCCAAGTGATTTGTTTTACCATGAAATAAGTAGGCCACGCAAAAAATATTCAGGTTGTTGAGCCTGAAATTTTTTGCGTGGCCTACGTTTCTAGTGATATGAATCATTTTGGTAATTTCAATTACCTACCGTAATAGATAACGTGCTTTCAGACGATCTCAATAGGTTTTTGTTTTCAAGTGATTTGTTTTACCATGAAAAAATTAGGCCGCAAGGAAATGCAATTGTAAATTAGTAATAAATTAGTTTGAAGGTGATTGGAAACGGATCCTTGAAAAATTCTCGAACTGCGCCTATCTATTTGATATTTAGTTGTAGTTTTTAGAACTTTAAATTAAAAAAATTATTGCTTGAAACTTTTGATCTGCTGTATTGCTAAAAAGGCCTGTAATTTTCAGTGCGCATGCGCCTTGTGTTAAGTTAGTTTCCACGAATTTTGGCATATGATTTCATGTTTGGTATATGTATGAACACTCCGGGATTATACAGTGTATTTGCAATTGCAAGGTAATCTGATCTTACTATGCAATCTGTCCTGTTGCATGAGTACATGCATCTTGCTCTGTTGCATGGGCCCACGCAAATTTACGGTAACCATGACAAAAGATTGGCAAACATGATAATTAATTTTCAACTTTGTCACGATTATCGAGTTGACAAACTTAATCCAATTTTTGTCAGAAACCAGTGCGCCCGAAGCCTGTCACATTTTCAAAACATGACACCAACAACAAACGTAAGAATTTATGTTACATCACGGGAGGCCAGTAAGGCCCCGTTTCTCAGCCTGTGTGCAGACATTCCATTTGCACAACAGATAATTAGATCGGTTGAGAACGGTCTGTAGCCAACTGATTAAA
This sequence comes from Phacellophora camtschatica, assembly GCA_036873815.1. Taxonomy (NCBI): domain Eukaryota; kingdom Metazoa; phylum Cnidaria; class Scyphozoa; order Semaeostomeae; family Ulmaridae; genus Phacellophora; species Phacellophora camtschatica. The sequence goes on from JAYJMH010090089.1 coordinate 1,437, forward strand.
GAGTAAGTGGTATGCTCCCAAAAATGAGATGATTTGATGTCATGATTGACTTCCCCTTCAGTTAGTGCTTCCGAAGTTTTGTCTGAACTCGAAGTGATAACGTTTGCCTACTCCAATGATAATTAACAATCAGAATTCTATCGAATATCTTTGTCCCAGATAAAAACATCCTGATTTTGATTTTCGTGATCTGTGTCTGGTTCGATTCAAATATCTCCAGTGGAGCTTCATTTTTGACTTTGTTGCAAGGCCATGCTATAGAACAAATTCGAAGCCAAAGCGTCGAAAAATTCAATGTTTGGAGTGTGGAAGAACGTTTGACAGCGATTTTAGATCAAGGCAAAATGTACGATATCATAAAATATTGTTGCATGAGCACATCTAGTACAAAATTGCCGGAGCTCCAGTTAATACATTCGAGGTTTGTTTTACGATCCTTTTAGATCTTATCCCATATAGATTATATTTTTTGAAATTCAGTGAAAATTTTTGCATGGGTACTCTGTCTGGTTATTGTGAAGTTTTAAAATTTTTGCATCTTTGAATAATATTGAAGCTATTTTCTGTTTTGATATTGTGTTTAAAATTTTCAAATATGAATATTGGCTGATCCAAGGCTGACTGGGGTTTCTCAAATTTCGCAGACTTTCAAATTGCTCTTTAGATTGGAAAGAACAAATCAAAGCAGTTTCTGCCAAGGTCTTCAGGGCAGCTGGTTTTTCCTGAAACATGCCAAGTCTTTTCTTCAGAAAAACAACTTCGCAAACTCTCTATACAGGTATTGTGGAGCCTCGTTTTCGATACTGCTGTTCTGTTTGAGGCTGCGCTCGTTCAACCGAAATTAATCAGTTGCAAAAACTTCAAAAGCGTGCTGCTAGGATAATAACGAATACAGCATTGATGCCCCAAGCAGACCTCTTTTTGAAGGGCTGGGATGGAAGACCATTGACGAACTGGTTACTGGTGAATCATAGAGAGTTGTTTTCAAGTCCCTGGATAAGCTGGCTCCACAGTACCTGTGTCACCTCTTCACCCGATATTCGCTCTGCTCATCATATAGCCTTCGTAATACGAGGACTGACCTGAGGTTACCGATGAAAAGGTCAACAAATGGTCAGAAATGTTTTTCTTTTAGAGGTGCTAAACTATGGAATAGCCTGCCAGCCGAGTCAACGCAGGCAATCTCTCTCTGTGTAGTTTCAAGAAACAGGCACTTTTTCTTTAATTTTTTTATTTTAATTGTAAGACTTGAACATAATTGTACATAGTTTTTTAATTTTGTAAATAAGTTTTTTATAGTTTGATTTGATTTACTTAATAGCTTTTACTTTATTTCCGTAGACTTTAATTAATATTTTCATTGGAAGGCCCCTTGAAAACGAATTTGTTGAAGAGCAACACTCCTTAAAAGAATCAAACATTAAAAATATGACAAATATGTAACTGCGTCTTACAAGCATTATTGCAGACTTTGTTGCAACAAAAGCATGAATGCAGTGTCTTAGTTCTCAAATGCTTCCTTCCTTAAAGCTGTAGTGGGTCCATTTTACGACACTGATACATTGATAACATGTGACATTCTAAATGTATCTTCTCTTAGGTAGGTAGGTTAATGCAATCAATAAATATATATACACGATTTTTAAAAATATCACAATACCCCTAACTAGAGTGACAGGGATAACATCAAAAAAATCTAAATGACCTTAATTTCATGACGGTCCCTTTTAGATAAACGGTGCAATCAATATGCCATTCAAAAGAAGATGGGGACAGGAGGGCTTTTTCGTGAGATTCAATGCGTTTTATTACTGTAAAAGCCCCTCACCGTCATCTTGTTTTGTCTGCCTGCAAACAGCAATCTCTAAGTTTATGAAATCTGCCCTTGGCAACTTATGTTTTTAAAATGCTTTCCATTACTCAGCACAACCGTTTAGCTCCGAGATCTGGCGATTGTAGTATGACATAGCACTCAGAGTAGAAAGTTCGTGGTATGTGAGGGAAAAATTCCGTGCACACCTACGTGTGAGCACAATCCCTAAAGTATTGGTATACAACTAGCGAATTCCATTGTTTTATTATAATCAACCGATTTTAATCAAACACCATACAAGTTATTTGATGTCTTCCGTGAGCATATTTAGCAAACTTTCCACTCTGGCGTGGCACCAGGTCAGAATCTTCAGTTGAAGGTGGACATTATCTCGAAGATCTTAAGATTTAAAAAATTTCCAGTGGTTCCTTCTTGTGCCCTGTAACTGATTCCAACAAACGGTTTTAGATGACAGTGCAATAAAAGATAAAATAAATATGATCTAACAAAAACTGAAAATAAAAACGCATGATGGTAAAATGTAGGGGTGCTTGCCAACCCCGCTTTCATTTTTTAGTACAATTTCCATAAAACAGCTTTTAATTCTATGTTTGAAGAAATTTATGTTGTTTGCAGTTTTAAGATCAGAAGGTTATTGATTCCATAATTTAGGCTCCATGTATGATGAGCATTTTTGGCCTATGTTACCTTCACGAAAAGGGAGCGTCAATGTGTCTTTCGATCTCCGAGTGGTGCGGCTTTGACTAGCAGGATGAAACATTTCCGAAGAGTAGACTGGCGAGGCCCCATTGAAAAATTTGAAAACATTTTCACATATACATTGCTCCACTCTTTCATTGCTCCACTCTTTCTTTTGCGGGTATTGTTTGATTTCGATGTCTCCTCTGTTAATGTTTATTTTTTCATGGCTTTATTCTTATTTCATGCATAGACAATAATATTTGTTTTGTCCTCTCCCAAGTGTATACTCAATTTATTTTCAATATACCAATCGCAATGAGAGTTGAAATTTTTGTTCAAGTTTTCTTCTATTGTTTTAGCATTTTTGTCACTAAAGATTAGACAAGAATCGTCTGCGTACAAAGGTAGTTTGCAATCGACAGTATTTGGCATATCGTTGAGGTCTAACAGAAATATCAGCGGTCCAAGAATTGATCCTTGTGGAACCCCACATGATAGGTTACCAGGACTAGAGAACTGTTTTCTTATGTTGACTAGGAATTTTCTGTTTTCGATATAGGACTTGAACCATGAAGTGGCCTCATCACTAAAATTCGATGTAGGCCATTTTGTCCAGGAAAATTTGTGGTCTATTGTGTCGAAGGCCTTTTGAAGGTCTATTAAAATCATCCCTGTCAGCATGCCTTGAATAATTCTATCACTTAAGTATGATAAACACAAATCTGTTGAGTGGTGTGTGCGGAAACCAGATTGAAGACTATATAGTATTTTTTTTTCATCCAGTGTTTTTGGACATGATTATGTATCACTTGTTCTATTATTTTAGAGATTTGAGGAAGTAAAGAGATTGGCCTATACTTTTTAGGCTCGTTATTTGATCATTTTTTGAAGATTGGTTTCAATTTCGCTTCTCTACAACCATGAGGAAATTACGATAAGGAAATAGATAGATTACCTAATTCTGTTATGGGCTTTGCCAGAGGAAGCGCACCATCTTTAAGAAACTTTCCAGCGATGTTATTGATTCCTGTTGCTTTAGCAGTGTTAATTTCTTCTAAGAGCTTTCGAACATTTTTGATGGAGGTGGGATGCAAAGAAAATGATTTTCGGGATATCTTCAGATGTCCATATTAGTTTTTTACGTTTACTAGACTGAGAGATGACCAAGGAATTTTTTCTACTAAACTTGAGGCTAATTTGGAAAAAAATCTTTTAAAGTTTCTGCATTAGTTTTATCATCAAAAGATAACTGGCCGGTTTTATTTAGACATATTTTTGAAGTATTATCTTTTCCAGAAGTAATAAAGTTTTTGCTCATTTAACATAATATAATAAGAAAGCTCATACACTTTTTGTTTTTTATACTTGCTATACGATACCTTATTCTCACTATCAGGTAGAAATTCAAATAACACCAATACTTATTTCAAAGAAAATCGAGCCCGAGTTAGAAGGACAGTGATCCATGCAGTACTAATATAATACAAAACGATAAAAACAAACATTTTGCAGGCTGCAAGGAAAGGATTATTTTTAGCTATGGCTATTTCTGAATACATCAATAAATCAGCATGATTGAAATTAAAACAATTGCAAGATTAAAAGTATCTTTATCTTAAGCATTTGCTCCATGGACAAACTCGCAGTGCACTATTTCCCTTAGACATATTTCCTTAAAAATACCACACGCAAACTGGCAGATATCTAGGTGTTCTCCGGGAGATTGAAATAGTGGGTGTCCAGTGTATGTTGAATCTATTGAATATTTAAGTTAAACTATAAATAAGGGCGAGCGTGACGGGGTATGTGATGCATATTTGATTATTAAAACCATTTTAAAGACAACTAAATGGCAACTTCTCACAATAAAGCTCAAATTCGATAATCAATTGTAAATACCAATGAAAAGTTCCCGACGGATCCTGCCTTTTAGAGATATCCCAAAAAAGAAGAGTTGCGTTAAGAACTATGTCGTTTAGGACCATGTCAGTCTCACAAGTACTAATGTATGAACTTTGGATGTACGTCAGATACAGCAGGTCGATCCTTTCAAGATGGATGGTACCATTATGCTAAAAGGGGCACAAGGAAAACCCCTGAAAACAAGCGTGATTGACTTGTATACTCACCAAGACGAAGGCGTATATTTTGCATTTGGTGCTTGCTATTCATTCCAGATACAACTCCATGCTACGAAGATAATTGCACGAAGGTTGGCGTTTGTAACTGGAAAAAGGTCATTGAGAAGGTTAGAGAGCATGAAAATACAGACGTTCATTTGGAAGCAGCATTCAAATACTCTTATTTCGTATCCGGTCATAAGATCAGGACCTGTTTCTCCAAAAGTGTAAAAGTTTTTATCAGCAAAAGAAAGAAAAAAGATGAAGAAAACAAAAGACCAGTGACCACTTTGTTGTAGTTAATTCTGCTTCTTTCTCACCGAAACCTTCCACTTCGTTGTCACGATGAAAATAAATGTTCAAGTAACAGAGGTAATTTCAAAGAAATGGTTTATTTTGTAGCTAAGTGTGACCTGGCACTTGCAAGACAGTTGACAGATAATCCAAAATATTGTAATTACACTATGCCAGCTTCCCAAGATGAATTAATTTATAATCTTGCCGAGGTATTCAGACGAGAAATCAAAGGAGAAATCAAAGCTGCCAAATTGTTTCAATTCTGATTGACGAAACTGCAGATGTTTCTCAAACAGGGCGAGTTAGTTTTATCTTTCGGTATGCTCAACACGGTAAAAGATTTTAAAAATTTTCCTCGCATACAAAGACGTAATTTCAGCTACTATTGAATCATTATTTGACATGTTGGAGAAACTATTTGATGCCAATGGTCTAAACATCAACGACATGATAGGTACAGATGGAGCAGTGAATATGCATGGAGAATACATAGGATTAAAATCTAAAATTGTTGAAATCAACACGCTTGCAAAGAGTGTACACTGTGCATGCCATGCTCTGAATCTGGTACTCGACCAGCATGTAAAGGAAGCATTAAAATAAAATTAGAGGTATACGCATTACGAGGTATGCGCACTCACTGAGGCCAGCCCGAAGCGCCATGACCACTTCAAAAAAAACCAGGGAAATTTCGAAATTACACCTGTGCGGTGTCTGAAACGATATGCAAGTACAAGATGGGAATCACACGCCAAACTTGGTTAAATCCGGCTAATTTAACCATGTTTGAAGAATTAAAGACGAAACTGTGACAGAAGTTTTAAACAAAGCCAACGGGCTCCTTACTTTTACCAAAGAGTTTGAATTCAGGCTGATGACAGTTGTTTTCAACGAAATATTGCAAAATACAAACATCCTGAGCGAGTTACTTCACCTAAATGACATTGATTTCAGCGAAGCATTTCTGCACATTGTTTTATGCATAAATATTTTACAAGCATTGCGAAAAGATGACAAACTTCAAGAATTTATCCATGAAGAAATATAGATACCAAATAAAGCAGAAACAGAGGCATGGTTTGCTGAAAAGAGAAATCGAAGGCGAAGGCAACAATTTGACGAATTGATGTCTGATAAAAATCTACCTGGTCCAAATCTGGCCCTCAAAAAGGATGTTTATTTCCTGTCACTTAATACAATTAATCAACAAATGGCAGACCCTTTTGATAAACATAGAGAACTTTTAAAATCATCCAAGTTTTTGCCTCCAGACAATCTTTTAAACAAGTCATTAGCTGAAGGTAGATAAGAAACAATTTTGGAATAATATAGATCAAAAGATGGCCCCGGTGATATTTGTGACGATGCTTACTACAAATATTCAATGTTCCAAGCAAGATTTAAAGAAAGCAAAGGCAGTGAAAATTCAATAAATGTAAACTATATTGTGCAAAAGAAAGAAGGGAAGGTATTCAAATTGAAAAGGCAACAGTGTCAATGCAAAAGCTTGAAGCACATTTTCAAGTTTTTGTTCAGACCAAAGCTGCATTTGGTACTTCTAAACCTATATAAATTATACCAGATATTCTTTACCATACCGGTAACCACAGCGGAAGCAGAACGCTCATTTTTGAAGCACAAAATCATCAAGTCCCAGCAAAGATAAAACAACAGCGTACGACAGATTTGGCAATTATCTCCATCGACAGGCAACGATCTATTGACATTAGTCAGGCCCTTAAACATCTTTGCATCGATGAAAAATAGAAGAAAGGATTTTGGTTTGTAGTTTTAAAAGCATTTTGAATGACAAAAATAAAAAAATGACTGAATCATTTCGTATACGTTTCATATATTCAGTATATCTAAAAATAAGAATAAAGCTGATTTTGTTTAAAAATTTCTGAAGAAATTTGAGGATCATGGAAACGTTTTTTCCCATGGTCATTAGAACGTGCATTCACATCTGTAACTCGAAATACATTTTATTTCCGTTGGCCTTTATTAAAACGAGCTGAAGGCTCCTAGTGGCGGAGAGAATTGGCTAAATTTTATCAATCGTGAAGCAATAAAAATAAAACGTACTATGTATATATTTAGAATATACGTTTTTTATTCAAGCCTAAGTATCCTAACATAAAAGAGCTGAAACTCTATTGAAATCTAAAATTTAATAATATTCTTCGAGGATGAGAGCACTTTAGGGTTGCCGAGGAATCCTGGGAATTTTAAATAACAAGTGGAAAGTAGAAGTCATGATTCAATATTTACTTATTTAGCATTTTCTTAGTTCCCTTTTGAAATGGAAACTAACAACAAACATTTAGTCAACATATATGATTTAAAAGAATGAAGCTGTGTCAACACAAATTTAGCATCTGCCTAAAATACTATATCAGCTAGTTCGTTCAGGGATTAACTCTCCTTTGCAATGGGTACAATGGATAATTTTTAATTTCACTTCTTTAACACTATTATAAACGGTGGCAACTATGCCTCAGCTTGAGTTTTTTCTGCCAATTACCTCCAAATCGCTTGAGTAATGATCTCAATTCCAGGGTGATAACCAGTATAAAAATTTGTTTGGAGCCCTTTATTGAAACAAAGGTCAGAAAAAATGCCTGATTTTGAAAAAAGTATTCCAGAATAGTGAATGTCACATTGAATATAAAGAAAATCTCCATTAAGTCACAACAAATATGCATTTTAGCAATCTATAATTATTTTTATTAAAATTACGGAATTAAGTTTAAAAAATAGGTCTTAAAGCTGTAATTTAATAATTAATTCCACTGTAACAAATATTTTAATGTTTTCCTTAATTAATGGTGCCTTTCTTGTTCTTTTTACATAAATGCTGTCAGTCTAATGGTTGCATGAAAAAATAGAAGCTTTAAATTCGTAATATAGGAAAATGTTGATGATTATTCATAAGTGTGAACAAGGGTGGCGCTAGGATTTTTCCGACGAAGGAGTAGACACTTCCAACAGGGGAGCTAAAATCCGGCAGGTGAGCGAAGCGAGCCGAAAATGGGGGGTCCGGGGAACTCTCGAGTGAAATATTTGTGACCACGCCCAACAGATTGGCTTAAAACAAAGCACAACTACAAATTTTATCTGGATTAATCTAATAAAAATTATTTATGCGAGCAAAACTATAGTCACGTTAATTGCTTAATGTTAATAATCCAGAGGATGTTAATGTCTGTTTCTCTTACTGTTACGGCACGATCCTACACTCTGGAGATTTGTCCTTGAACCTGTTGACAATCTCCTCAAAATTAAACCTGCTTCCTCGGGGACGATGGATACCCAGCATCATTAGGCTATCAAGTCGCTCTTCTTTCATCAGTGAACGTAAATTATTCTTTATGAGGCGCATGGAACTAACATTTCTCTCACAATCGGCTGATGTTACGGGAAAGGTGCAAACGATTGAAAAATTCCGGTATTTGGTAAAGTTGTAGAAGTGTGCATGGGCATGCTGCCTTTATCGGCTTTGTCTATGTCGGCTTTCTTTCAAGCAGACACTTGAATGTAGCAATTTCACAGTCAACATCATTTGTGTTGGCTTTAAAATACTTAGCAAAGCTTGTAAGTGCTGCTGGATCCAAGAAGCTCTTGGAATTGGGACACAATGCAGTTATACTCTTCATTATTTTGATATTTTTTTCGTCAATCTCTTTTTCAGTTGAGTGAGTGATTGAGTGATTGTATTTCACGTGCCGGCTTGCCAAAGTCCCGAGATAACTTGTTTCCAGCACGGAACACGTGTGAGCGTGCCGCATCCAGGCATGGGAGCGCTGGCTTAAAGTCCTCTCCGAAGGACGATGAAACGAGCTGGTCAGTTGCTCGGAAGGTTGCCCATCCAAGTATTGATCCGCCTTGAGCACGTTTAACTTTAGTGATCTGACGGGAACTATTCAGCACGCTCAGCCACTCGCATCCAGCTTTCACTTTATCCGCAGTTTTATATACGTCTAGCACATATCCATTGAAGCCATAGTTTATTGCAGCTTCGTCGACATTTTCTTCAAAGGCAGCTGGTGGTGCTCTGATTGGCTTTGGCCGAATGGTTTCTGGAAGGTTCAGTCTCTTTTAAACGTCCTCTGCCTTATCCCACAACTCTTGACATTTCTCTCGTTAACGACATTCATTCATATCTTCTTTCAATGTACCAACGAACTCAAATGCCTTTGTCATGTCGTTTGTCGGCCTCTGCAGCATGTCAGATGCAAACTTCGCTTTCTTCAAAATGTGCCTAATGCAACACTTTAACGAAAATGCGCCATTATGCATTTATTTAAATTTTGCTCAATGAAATTGTTGACTTCAAATTCAAATTTCGCGTACAAAATTTAGTCAATGTGTGAATTTTCAAATACTTATCATTAGCTGCAGAATTTTCAAAATAAATTAAAGTTTGAAAATTTATAAGGCATTTGACAGTGAAAAACGCTCGGGGTGAAATTTCTCACACCGAGACAACTTTTCCATTCCCAATCCAAATTTAAATTCAAAAAATTAATATCTTGAACTTGTAAAAATTTCCTTCTGAAATGAACTTTTGAAAAGATGTGTATTGCATAGAGGTATCGAGCAAATTTTCGATCGATCTGCCGGATGTAGCCAGTTGCTTTAGTTGTACGACCAGAATTCCCGCCCTGTCCGTCTTTAATCAACGACGATAAGTCATATCAATAATCTGATTAATCAAAGGGCTGGTGGTGTGGACTAGGTGTTTTTCCCCGTTGAGAAATCAAACAATGATTAATCAAAGGAATCGTGGCAACAACTGGCCAGTTCAAATCACAACAAATGTTAAGCTGTAAGGAAACCAAACATTTTTAGGCGCCAAACCGCGCCATATTGATTTCGCTGAAGCTGTGTGTAACTAATAATGATGGTAAATAAACTGACATTTTTCGACGCTCAAGGTGAGATATTAGAGAGTGAGTACAGAAGGCCATGTTTCAGAAAAGATTCCAGGGAGTCTCTGAAAAGACAGGGTTGACGAAATCCTAGATCAAGATATCAATCAATAACAGAAAGCGCCGCGACCGAAAAGGACTTGCCAATCGATGCCAATCGATGACACGAGCACAAGACGGAAGATCATGACCAGCCCCAGCAACAGCTTCAAAAGAGTTTAGAATTTTTCCGAAGTGGTAAAGATGGAAGAAAGGTGATTGCTCATAACGTATTCTGTGGTTCACTTTAGAGTGGAGGTAAGAAAAATTTTAAAACTTTGCCTTGTTATTAGGTAGTTTTAGCTTCTTGGTATAACAGAAACTTTTCCTGACCTTACACATGTGATTTTTAAAGTATCTTTAAATATTCCTATTCTTTTTTCTGCTTGATATTACTTTTTGTTTTCATGATTTTACAAAACAGCAGCGCCTCACACAGCTCCAGTGAAATCAACATGGCGCCTGAAAAAATGTTTTTTTTTTGCAGAAAACATTTGTTGTGATTTGAACTGGCCAGTTGTTGCCACGATCCTTTTGATTTATCATTGTTTGATCATTCCCAACAAGGAAAAACACCTAGTCCACACGACCAGCCCTCTAATTAATCAGATGATTAATATGACTTATCGTCGTTGATTAATGACGGACCGGGTGGAATTCCTGTCGTTGTCAATAATATCATTAAATACGTCAATTACGATGCCCAAGCGCTCCCAAAGAGCATCAACCTGTTTTGCTTGACATGATCATCTCATGTCGGATACCTTCCAAATCTCCATAATTTTGTTTTTCTGGTCCTCTTGAATCTTTATCCACCTCACATGAACAGTGATTGAGCTCAGAAAATAATGTAGGTTTAAAAACGATGAAATAATATCTGCAATGCACTTGATTGATTTTTCCACATCAACGATAACTAGATTAGGCCGGTGACAAAAGCAGTGCACGTAGTAGGCCATTCCAGCACCAGCCTTTTTGGGAAGAATTTTCTAAACTCCATTCAAGTGGCGAGAGACCACTGAGTCGTTTAATGATGGTTCCAGATGGGCCTTCGGCATTTCTTCGAAACTTCGTTTCGAGAACAGTAACGAATTGCACCAACTTCCGGGTCTTTATTGCTCTTGTCCTTGGACTCGTCTGAAAGCACAATGAAAAATTTAGCATCGTGTAGTTCTCTGTTGATTTCTTCCAAAACCATTACCTTCATAATTTCTAGAATAGCATATTGGACCGTGTGGTGTGTGTTTGCATTCTTGGGACCTGAAAGGATCTTATCTGCAACAATTGGGTCGTGCTTTGCTAGAAATGCAAGTATTACAAGAAAAGCAAGTATTACAAGATGTATCAACGTCAATGATCCTGAAATCGATGTCAACTGTACGATATGATCTTCCTTTTTCATGCTGGGCTATTTTCCGTTGAGCAGTTAACACCAACACTTCACAAACTGTTCTCATGTAGGGCATGTTGCCTTGGATCAGCTTGGAATGACCATTATCGTGTAGTGCTGCAACTGATCGAAAGGAATCTGACTTTACTTCCTGGTAGTGCATGTGAGCAGCCAAACTTGCTGCATGTATAAGGCTGCGTTGGTGTTGTAAAAGCTTGTTGCTTTTGTGGACGGATCCATAGCATTTCTTCTAGTTGCGCAAACCTTGTGAAACAAAAATTGGCTCTTTTCGATTTGCTGAAAAATTCCGACAATAGAAACAATAAATTGAATCCTTCACTTGTGAATATTCATTTCGGGAATAATTCTTATACAAACCTTTGAACAAAAGCTCTATCTTGGTTCTCAATCATATGTGATGGAAATGCAATGTTGCGTGGCTATCTTTGCTGGATGACACATCGTTGGCACCCAGTACTCCGCTATTTTGATTGCCATTTGACTATTCACTTGGAATTTCAGACACAAATTCATTGGCAACTTCAATTAGTGATAACTGGTCACTTCGTAACTTGTGGCTATTTTAAATTACGAGATTTTCAAGAACTCCATTTGTAAACACCGGCATTTGAATTGCAATTGGAATTGAAATTTGAGCTTCAATTGGCATTTAGGAGTTCCATAATACAGCCAAATGTAATTTATTCAGATCATCTGATTTACTGAAGTACTTGTGCTAGAAAACTTTGAAAACAATCTGAAAAATTAGAAGATTGTTGGTTTTTATAACTATTAAGAAATTTAGGCGTCAAAATTGACATGTTTTAACTACTAAATAAAACTAAACAGATACATGCATTATATTAAACTATTTATGCTGTGCATGCAAAGCAGGAAACACCAATTTGTAGCTGTAATTCTTAACATATTCGTACATACTTGGAAAGGATACAACACTAAATAACGTCACATACTGCATGGGTGTCCATTTCATTTTTCAAATTGCAAGAAAATGTTAGGAAACTATCATAAATTCCTTCTGTTTCGATTTTGTGTGTCTATTTTCGTAGCCGAGAATTGTAAACGAAAGCATGGTTTGAGAAAGAGATCCGGATTTCTTCCAAGTTTTGCATTGTGTCAGACAATAAATTGATCTTTGTGTTCTAATCCAAATGGCAAAAGGATTTCCAATCCTTTCACGACAACTGATGCCCTTTCAGACTTATCGAGTGTTTGACCCGTGCATTTCACTTTCAAATGCAATGAACGACAAAATAAAAGGGATCTAGGAAAGTCATTTCACGCGATACGCAGCCAATGAAATCTTCAAAATGTTTTCAGCATTGAATTGTTGAATTTTTCCCTTAAAAATAAGTTTGAATGTGACCAAAGATCGAGAGCAGAAAACCATTGTATGATCTCCAACATAACGTGGTTTCTCCTTGAAGTAACTTGATGTTTGATTTGGCAAGTGGAGAGTACATATCTTTTTGACTCCTTGGGATGGGCTCCACCTACAAATTTACAGACAGCAGTTGGATCAACTATGCAAGAAATTTGGAAGCTCACAATGGCAACTGCAATAAAGATAGGAGCACATGCACCATAAATTGCTTGAGAAACTATATCCTTCACCGGTCTGTTGAAATTTGGGGGCCAATCATTTTCTTAATGGCAGCTCTATGTGATGGCGCATATAAGGTAAATGTTTGTTAAAAATTGGAAGTACTGTTAAAGTAGAAGATTAATCAAAGAAGTTGTGTCAGATTACGAAAATTGTATATTATTTACACCGTGTGTGGGTCAGAAAAAGGTTTTTGGCAACTATACAAACTTCTTTCGTGATAAAAATAGATCATTTTAAATCAAATTTTAAATTATTTTTGAAAATCCCTTTCCATTTTTCATTTCATTTTAATATTTACGCGAAGAGAGGGAATTCCTTCAGCACAAGGGCTGGCTTTCAAAATCTTCTACCATAAGATACAGAGAAACTAAAAATTAAATACAATATAAAGAAATCTAAAACTGAAAACCTATTTACAATTCAAATTTAAAAATGTAATATATGCATATTTAAGATGCATAGTTAAAAGAAAAGCCCAACCTATATACCTTTTTTAAAATTTTCTTGGCAGGAAGCTTGCTTTGACCCAGTAGAGAGGCTATTCAACAACTTTTCTCCTCTAATTCAAAAATACTAATCCTGGGATGGGAATTATCGCTTGTTGGTTTACAATTAGGCAATGAGGTATTACTTTACATCATTTTAATTCACATCTTCCAACAATAAAGTTAGCTAGACTGAAAATTAATACTTAAAACAGTACCATTTCAAAATTGTTTATTTGTCATTCTATCGAGACAATAATAGATAAATTTAGAGAACAATTTTAGGCCTTTATTCCTTATAACTCTTTAAAAAAATTCAGATTTTAAAAGCTACCTAGAATGGATAATAAGAACAGAACAGCTGTTCATACGAACGAACGTTTTTTTACTCGTCATTGTAACATTCTTACAGGATTGGAAAGATTTTTATGGCATCAGTAGGAAACCCGAACGACGAGAGGTTTTTCGTGGCTGAAACATCCATCTGAACATTAGTCTACCATATTTTGGTTCGGAAGTGGGGTGAAATGCCCTTAACTCTTGATCGGAAACTTTGCATAGTTGTCGCTCAAATGACAAGTTGTTTCTAAACAGTCATTTAATTTTATTTATTGACGTTGAAAGTCTCTAGGCAATCGGCAATCAAACAACAGAAGCTGTCAGTGAAGAGTTTTCTATTCCTGAATTTTTCTATTAAAATTTTCCAATCTTATTGTGAACATGACGTCATAGTAACAATTTAAAAGATTTATGACGTCATCAAAACTATATTTCCATTACATTGTCAAAAGTTAATACATTATATATCAAACAAAGCAATTGAATGGAATAATTTTCATATTTATTACCAATAAATGGTATAATTGTCGTAATTACACCATTCAATTGTCAAGAACAATTCACTGGTATAATCATCGATAAGGTTGAAGCTGAACGTTATCAGCAACAAATAAATTTTACATGTTGTCAAAAATGGCAGTTTATTGTTGACTAATTAAATACCAGTTTGATTATCTTCATTCTCAGTTGAATTCTATGAAAAGTTGAAGGTCGTAGATTAAAAATCGCAGAATAATGCATTCGTTTGTTATTTAGGAATACCCATTGTATGGAATTATTAACATGGGAAAATGTGCACCCCAACGTAGATAAGGTGTAACTTTAGGCTCATAGAGTCTAAGGAACTTTTGCCCCCCAATAATTTGAATACAATGGTACATCAGGTCTGTTGTTCTCTACTCCTATCAGCAGCTGTTTTGTACGGCCCTGTTAAATAAACGTCGAAGGGCTCCATGTTACAACACGAGTGTATTAACGTACAGACGAAGATGACGAGTTTTTTCCAAACTAGAATAGGTCTTCAAGCCCAATCAAAGGAAGAAAGATAGATCTCCCAATAGAAAGCATTCACCAACCAAGGCACTGAAAAGTTTTTAATCGACCTGATAACCATTGGACGTAAAAGCAAAGAAAATGAGCTGTTTTCCGAGATGTTATAATGTGTACTGAATTTCAGGATAAAAAGTTTTACCGAATTTTTCCATGTTCCGAGATTATGATGAATTCACTTTCAGCAACACAGACGTATGAACATCGTCCTTAACTTTTTTTGATACTTACTTTCAGTATAGTATCGTTTGTTTTATCCTTAACTTTAGCTTATATTCTTGTACCTGCTATTTTTATTTCTAATCGTTGTACCTGCTATTTTTTTGTGTGCAAGCTGTACAATAATTCCAATAAAACAAACAAATAGAATAAAAGAAATTGCACTTCAAACATAACATAAAATTTGTTCACGACGTTTCGGGCTTAACCCGTTATCAAATCAAATTGTTATTATTAGTTAAAAAAATTATAGTTTAGAGTATTTGAATTCAACCTATGCGATCAGCTTGATTATAATTCCATTTCATTTTTTTTTCTTTTGGAAGTACACACAAACATCAAACATCAATATAACATAAAGTTAATGGAAAATCTCGTGCAAGGTACAGTCAGTGTGCAGTGTTGGGTTAAGGAGCTTCCAAAATGTGAATTTAACCCAGTACATGCTTACAAACCACAGGGAATTACTGATGTGTGGCTACCGCCAAGTTTTCTCCTACAGGGTATTCAGACTCAGTATCAATTAGGCAAGTTAAAAACACATGGATCAAACATCATATGTATGGGTGAATCCCATTCCACAAGCCAATATTAATTCATGCTGACAACGTTACTTGTTGTCGATCAATGCGGCGAAGGTTTGCCTGTTGCTGGGTTGGTGTCCAGCAGAGAGGACTAAAGTATACTCAATCCATTCATAGCTGCAATAAAACAACGTCGCCCACCCTGCTGTCGGAAATTTTGAAAATTTCCAGTAAATCACCACTTTGTCGGAAAATTTGAAATTTCCGACACATTTCTAATTTTTTCGAAATTTTGAAAATTTCCGACAAATAGCTCATTTTCTTTGAAATTTCAAAAAAATTAACACTTTGTCGGAAAATTTTAAAAAATCCACACTTTCAAAGAAATTTCTCGAACAATTTCTTCTTATGCTTCTTAACATTTATAGATTTTCAGTTTTTGCATAGCTTGGAAAATATTCAACAAACGGAATTGTTATTTCATGCTTATATAACAAGTCACTCACAGAAGTTAAATACAGACAGAAAGCATGTTAATGACTTCCGTTTGGCAAAATAATGCAACACACAGTGAAGCGCGTCCACATTCCACTTACAAATATAAAAATCCGTTCTTGTGTCTCAATGTTTCACTTTAGGTTAAACTAACAACCCTAATTTCTCATAGTTCCTGACGCTCCAGTTAGGACACTTTTGTGAAATTTTTTTAATGCCAACTAAAACAAAACGTCACAAAATTGAATGTGGCGCATGTAAAAGGACCTTTGATAGCGATTATCGCGCTCGGCACAAAAACAAGTCTCATAAAGACAAAACGCCAAAAGACATCAACATGTTCCTTTTAAGACTACGACAGAAGTTCTGAATCTATTTCAGTTTTTAAGGTAAGGTTTTAGATTGAGTTTCATTATTCTTTGTTGCATTAACATGAATTTTATTATTTTAAAAATGAGCTTGTGTGAAAATTGCTTCAATACGTATTTCAGTATGTAAATTTTGTAAAAGAATTTTATTTTTAATATCTTAAAACATTATTAAAAAAGAAATAGGGAAAGCAATCCCAGGATTGTTAGAAACAATTTCCTGGTTTTTTATTGAAATTCATGTACCGTAAATCGATAAAAGTACTAAATTGATTAGCCGGGGTGGGGGGGGGGATAATTTGAGGATTTATGGTATACATGTAAAATTTTGTATGGGGCTACAAAATAAGCTCGATAGCCTGGGTTAATTAAACAAGAGATTAATGCTTTCAGATTACAAGAAAAGAATGCGCCAGAATATGAAAAATTGACCAGTGATGATGATTCAGGAATCGGAGAGTCACACATCCTGTTAAGCGCAAGAATCGAGAATGAGAATCATCTCGGGAACATTTCAAGTGGCAATGAGATTGGCATTTTGGATTATGAACTGGAAACATAATCTGAATCTAATTCTAAGAATCAAGACTCGGCAATTCAAGAAGCAAGTGAAGAAGAAGACTAATCAAGCAAAGTTTTAGATAATAATTTTATTGAAGACTTGGATCCATCAGTAATCTTTAACACGCAATTACATCTTAATTCAAGAAAGCTACTAATTATTAAAGGAGCTAATCAGCCAAAGGCGAAAGAATTTATGGGAAAATGCTTTCCAAAGTCCAAAATTGATTCTTGTGAGGACCCCAAAGGGGGTCTAAGGAGCCCTGGAGCCCATAATTTTACAGCATAGTGCCCTAGAGACCACCAATTTCATGTGGTAGAGCACTGGAGCCCGATGTTCTCAAGATTTGGAGACCTGCACCTCGAAAAGATCTATTTTTGAAGTCCTATTTTTTTGTGACACCTTCGTAATCTTTATTCTTTGAAATATTTTAATTGAAGAGACGGTGGTGCTTTTGCTAAAAACATTTTTTTGAGCAACGTTTAACATTTTCCTTTCAGTGGTCTTTGGAATTTTTAGCCCGAGGAGGCACTTGGTTAAATTTGGTAGCGGTGTGTGGACAATTTAATTTTTATGAAACCTATCCATAGGTATTACAGTGGTGACGCCAGGATATCTCCGCAGAAAGGTGGTGGTGTCATCTGACAGTGGACCAAACTAGCAAAGCGAGTGAAGTATTTGGGTGCCCGGGGGAACTGCCAGGAAATTTTGTGACTACGCTCTTTTGAAATTTTGTGACTACGACTAAAAAATATGTATACAATTGCTGATTTGCTTTCAGATAGGCCAAAACATCTAAAGGATGGAAGATATCAAATTCATTAGTGAATTTATTTGGTTCATTTGAAGGACAGCAGCAAGCCACAACCACTGCAATATTCTAAACAGTTGATGTCGAAGAAGCTACCTCGAGTCTTAAGCACTTTTGGGATTTAGAGTCAATCGGTATAGTTAAAGATAAAACTCAGACAAAGTAAATGGAAGAAATTGATGCAATAGCACAATTCAAAGAAGGTCTTAGCTTTGATGGCCAGCGATATCAAGCTTCAATCCCATGAAAACTAATTAAGAGTTGGAAGCTAATTACCATCAAGCTGTTCAAAGGCTTAAAGGTATAGAGAACTATTTGAGGCGTGATGAAATCAAACAGCAACATTATTGAGAAGCTATCACGCAGTATGCCAGAGAAGGATTTGCAGAGGAATTAAAGCCAGAGAGTATTCATCAATCAGAAAACAAAGTGAGATATTTGCCACATCATGCAGTTTTCAGAAGAGAAAAGACAACTACGCGAAAAGATCACCAGGATATGATGACATTCCTGTTTCTCTGATCATCGATGGTGCTGCACAGATTTGTGGCCCAATATCAAAATTGATAAATCGCTGTTTGAGACAATCGGTATTTCCATCTGCTGAAAAATGGGCAAAAATAACTCCAATCTATAAATCAGGCGACCGATCACTTATGGACAATTGCAGGCCGATGTCTGTTCTCCCTGTTCTGTCTAAAGTGTTCGAACGTGTGGTTTACAAGCAAGTTTACAGCTATCTAGAAGAACATGAACTTCTCTCACAAAGGCAATTTGGTTTTAGAAGTAAATCATCAACGCAACATGCAGTGACCCTCTTTTCTGATTTTATAAGACAAGGCATGGATAGAAGACTATTAACGTGCGCAGTTTTTGTAGACCTCAGGAAAGCATATGATACAGTAGACCATTCGAAGGTATTATCAAAGCTACCCATATATGGAATAAATCGTGAAGAACTAAAATGGTTTGAAAACTACTTGTTTGACAGAAAACACTTCATTCAATTTGATGGAGTGAAGCCTGAAACTCAATCTGTGTCCTGTGGAGTTCCCCAAGGATCTATTCTAGGAACATTATTGTTCATTTTGCTAATTAATGATATTGACCTTTAGCTAAACCATTGTGAAATCATTTTATATGCTGATGATGCAGTCATTTACTGTGCGGACAAAAATTGTGAGAATATCGAAAGCCAATTAAATACTGACATTGATCAAATTGCTGAATTGCTTGCCATAAATAACTTAGTCGCTAACTTGGAAAGAACAAAGACCGAATATGTCCTATTCGGCACGCATAAGAGAACAACGAAATCAAAGCCATTAGAAATCAAAATGAACGAACAAAGTATTACTGAATCACAAAACTATGAATATTTAGGTGTGAAATTGGATAAAAATCTTAATTTCAATGAACATTTAGAGAAGACATTTAAAATGATTTCATCAAGAATTAAGTTACTATCGCAAGTGCTACAGAACATCAGTCCACACACCGCAGAAACCATCTACAAAGTGATGATCCTTCCTGTCATGCTCTGCTGTTCGAATGTCTTTGTTGGCATGACCCAGTCGAAGAAACAAAGATTTGAAAGCTTTCAAGATCAAGCAGTACGTATTATCAATGGGAATAGAAAAGGTGATGTTAAGCTCCCTCGAATAATTCAAATTCGAAACATGTCACATCCAATGTGCTTTAGAAGTTTTCAAATGCTTGAACGGAATAGCACCAAAAGCGATTGCAAATTATTTCACAATGAACAGTCATAATATAAATACTCGCAAAAAAAAACAAAAGCGTAGGACAGAAACTGGACGTAAAACCTTTTCGTTCCAAGGAGCAAAGATTTTTAACAACTTGCCTGATAATTTACAAACTGAAACTTCACTTTTGAAATTCAAAGCAAACAAGGAAAAAACAGTGAATTTTAGCCGTTTTTCAATTGTAACATTTAATCTTGTAATATTCAACTTTTATTCTGGTAAATTTTCAACTTCTGTTCTTGTAAACATTAACTTCTACTTAGTAACCTACAGGTCTTTGATTGATAACAGTAATTTACTTGCTAAACAAATTAACCTGTATTAATATGAAAGATTATTACTATTATTCGAAAACCAGGATAATTTTTTATGCTTCGGCACAAGTTGGATATGAACCATCTTTGAACGATTGCATCCTACAAGGTCTTGCTTTGCAACCGAATTTAGTGTCGGTTCTCATTCGTTTCAGAAGTCATCCAGTAGCACTGATGACAGATATCAAGAAGGTGTATTTTTGCAGATTGAACTTGATGAGGAAGATCGAGATGTTCATCGTTATCTATGGCGAGACATGAAGACAAATAAAGAGCCTAAAGTTTACAAGATGCAGAGAGTTGCATTTGGAGTCAATTTTAGTCCTTTCTTAGCCATAAGCACGGTACAAAGTCACGCTGAAAGATACGAAGAACATTTTCCAGATGCTTCAAAAGAAGTTTTACAAAACATGTACGTCAACGACTGCCTGACGGGTGCTGCAATAGAGCTGCAACGTTCACTTCCTTCTATGATAAAATTGGGTGGCTTTCAGTTGCCGAAATGGGCCAGTAATGCAGATAAGTTATTCAAGAAATCAATCTAGAAGAGAAAGCACCTTCACTGACAGTGAGTTTTAATGAAATAGAAGGCATAAAAGCACCAAGAAAGAGCTGGGAAATACGGACAGATTGTTTCTTTTTCAATGTTACAAAGAGTATTATTGAAAGCAAAGATTGTGAAACCAAGAGAGGTCTGTTGAGCCTTGCATCGAAAATATTTGAGATGTCTTAAGAGCTAAGATCATGTTCCAGGAACTCTGGAGCAGAGGGCTGCAATGGGATGATAAGTCGCCATCAGACATTCTCAGTCAATGAAGATCATGGAAAAATGATCTTTCAGATGCCAGTGATATCAAGATTCCAAGATGTTTTGCAGCTAATATTAGTACCATAGAGAGAATAGAAATCCATGGCTTTGGAGATGCCTCTCCAAAGGCATATGGAGCTGCAATATATGCACTCACAGTCGATATGAATGGACACATCAACACTAAGCTTGTAATATCTAAATCGAGAGTGGCACCACTAAAGAGGGTAACACTTCCACGGCTTCAGCTTTTAGCATCAATAATCAATACAAAATTAGTTTCTTTCGTTGCTGAGGTGATAAAAGGAGAAATCAGTCAAGTTCTTTTATGGGCAGATAGCTCAATTGCTTTGTATTGGATCAAAGGAGCTCTAAAGGGAAACCACTCGTAGCCAACAGAGTAGAAGAGGTCCAGTCGACAATTCAGGCCAGAGCATCGTCTATATTGCCTAGGAAAGGAAAACCCTGCAGATTGTTTAACACGTGGCTTCACCTGCAAAGATCTTCATCAAACAGAGAAATGGTGGACAGGTCCATCTTGGTTAAGCTTACCATCAAAGGAATAGTCATGCAATTTTACAGCAGATGAGACAGTCACAAAGATGGCATGCAAAGATTCAAGGAATACTGTGCAGATGCTTGCAACAATCGAATCAAAGGAAATCATAGATCCAGAAAGACACAGTTCGTGGTTGAAACTTGTAAGAGTCACGGCCATCGTTTTTTGAGCTGTTCAGCAATTCAAGAAAATTATGGAACAACCCAAGCAAGAGCAACCATGGCAAGGTCCATCTGCAGAAGAACTACGAAAAGCAGAGATGTATTGGTATCGAAGAGTACAATTAGATACATACATGGAAGAGTTACAAGCACTGAGTAAGGGCAAAGAAAATTCAGAGTCAAGCAGAAATTTGATGATGGATCAGTTTTATTACAGCAGAGACAAAGTATTGAGACTTTGCGGAAGGCTCCACGACTCAGACCTACCTGAAGAACTGAAGCAACAAGTAATCCTTCTTAGTGTACATCCAATTGAAGAGAAGACGATCCTGCAAGTACATCACCAGTCAATTTGTGCAGATCAATTAACAACTCTGTCTGTTCTACGTCATAACATATGGATAACTCAAGGCCTACGTGATGTGAAACGAGTTATTCGAAATTACAAAAGTTGCAGATGACAGCATGCAGCAGCTTGCTCACAAAAAATGGGAAACTCGTCAAAAGAAAGAGTTCAGCCATCACTTGCATTTATACATATTGGAGTAGACTTCACCGGTTCATTATATACTCGTACAAAAAATGACTTCCAGAAAGCATATATTAGCCTTTTCACTTGTGCATCATCACGCATGACACATTTAGAGTTGACAGATAGCCTATTCTTACAAGCATTTTATAGGATGATAAATCGCAGAGGATTGTGTCAGTCATTGCAATCTGACAATGCTAAAACATTCAAAGCTGCTGATCGTGCCCTACAACAGCATTTTGCGTCGTTAAAGATCAGAAAAATGAAGCAAATAGACAAAAACCGAGTCGCAAGAGAACTTGCCTTTTTGGGGATTAAATGGAAGTTTATAACAGAGAGATCTCCATGGAGAGGTGGCTGGTGGGAGATAATAGGCAAATCAGTAAAGGTTCCATTAAGGAAAGTCCTTGGCAAAGCTCTTCTTTCGAGCACAGAGCTGTACACCATCCTAACAGACATCGAAGCGATGATCAATTCCCATCCACTAACGTACGTTGGGGATGACCTAAGAGATCCAGAGCCAATTACCCCCTGCTCATCTTCAATTAGAAGATCACTACGCAGCATACCAACTGGATCAATCAAGAAAGAAGACAGAGGACATGTCGTTCAACGATTTCTCTACCATCAAGGACTTCTTAACCATTTTTGGAAACGATGGAGGCAAGAATATCTCCAAATATTGTTGACCAGAAACAAGTGGAGGGTAGAGCAACCATCAATAGAAATCGGAGATGTTGTTCTTATCTCAGACGACAATGTTCAGAGAGGGAAGTGGCCAATGGGATGCATTTTACAAGTTCATCCCGAAGGAGATGGTCTTATTTGCACTGCTACTCAGCAAACACAGAAGGGTAAATTAAGACGTCCAATTCAACGTCTACAGTAATTAGAGATACAGCACCACCAAGAACAATGAAGAAATTGATCTCATTCCAAGAGATCAAGTGGGGAGGGGGTGGAGAATGTTCCATTTCGAACCCGTTCAGGGCAAGTTCCCAAGCAATCAAAGAGATTTACGCACACAAAAGCGTAACATCGCAATTCAAAAGAGTCTTTTATTCGACATTGTTTTCATTTGAAGCACAACACAATAGCGTTATTGTTTCGAGTTGTTTTGATAATTGGGTTCATCGATGCATGGACGGAAGGTGTTGTTTTTCTCATTTGCTGGTTGCAAGATTACAGTTTTGCAGAAAACAGTCGAGAAGATTGTTTTTATCAGGTCGAAGCCCAAGAAAAGACATTATGTCTTAACAAGGATTACCATGCCGATGTACAACAAGTACAAAAGAGTTTTCATGACGAAGCAGGCCAAATACAGAAGAATTTTAATGAACCTAGCACAGAGGGATATTAGTGCTGGTGCACAACGAATAAATTGAAAACCGAACTGGACTGACAGGGCCTTTGTTTAGCCGCTGACTGCGCTACATGTTTGAAGGAAAGATGTGGACTCATTGATTATTAGACGAAAGGGAGATTTGGAAACATTCTAATATTACTAATATCGTTTTATAGATATTTTATTGTTGGTTCACATTCAGAATTTTTTTTATTTTAAATTGAGTCTTAGTTTGCTCCTCCACAGTTATTGACAGTTTATCTATACATCCTCGCAGAGTTCTAAAAAGAACATGAATTGAAAAATTTCAAATGGTTCATCCATTTTTAACAACTTCTTCGATTCTGATTAACCCATCTCCATCGCTCACCTTTCCTGGTAAGAATAGCACTCTTAGCGTCTCTTTATCAACTACAAATTTTGAAGTAACACTAGAAATTTTCCAAATATCTGGGAAGATTCCATCTACTAGCGATAAATTAAAAATCATTTATATTTAGGCTTGGATACCAGATCCCCCATCGATAGTCGTGGGCACTTTGTCTGGACCCGTTACCTATCCATTCTTCACCTCTGGTTGCAGCAGGCATTGGTATTCAAACAGAAAGGTCTGGCTTACCTTTGTTGCTCATATTTCGCACACTTTGTTGGCGAACGCTGGCCGTTCCGCTGACTCCATTCTCTTATTTAAATTGCTGCCGTTAGAGACAATCTGGTTTTGGTTATCTTAAGAATGAATGAAAGGGGAATTTTCTACATTTTTTGGACAGCGAGGACTGCTCCCTGCTGTAATAGCTCTTTTGCGATATATAGTAATTGAAATAAATCGTTGAAACCGTTTTAGCAATTCCGGAAATGACGAAGAGAAGTTTTGGGAAAAATCAAGGATCTGCGGTGTATCGGTAGATCAACTTCTCATTTAAGAAAATAGATAACCAACCAACAATGCGAGAAAACTGCGTAGATCTACTTTTTTATTAAAACAGTATTTATTGGGATAGCCCTCAATTTAAGAATTTCAAGGCATGAAGCAACTTATCTACACCCGATAATGATTGAGCAGAAACAATACCTTATGGATCACAACAGTACTCTCGAGCTTCTCTTACAATGGAACTGGTTGCCCCCAGAAACTTCAAAAGGGGGTGTCACGAAAATCTTCCGAGTAGAATTAGGAATTTTTTGATAACTAGTAACTTCAGCGCTGCCGAATAAATTTCCGATAAAACACCGTTTTGCATTTCTAGCGGGAACCCACAACCCTCCCCCATGAGACTGACCCTGAGAACAGAAAACCAGATCTCATCTCGAGGTATGATGAGACTTTGGAAAGTCATATAAAAGAATGGGGGTGACAGCTCTGATCAATGTACCGGTGTAACGCCTCCCTGACGAGTGTACCGGTAAACATTTGTGACAGCGTACCAGTGTACCAGTTTGCACTCACGCGCATGCATCGCAAAATGTTTTCTTCTGGTTCAATAGATTTCTATACCTATTAGGCTGGCATAATTATGTATAATTAAGTTACAAACGTTAAACGTTTCATTTTGAAGGATAAAAATAAGGTCCAATCACGTTTCACGGAAAACCCTTTACCGCCCTCATTAAAGAATGTACAATTTTTAGAAAAAAAGGAAAAGCACAAATATGGTACATGTCTCCAGATCAACTGATTATAAATTAAAATCAATTTATAAAATCAATTCACCAAAACAACTATTTTCAATTAATTTATAGTTACACATTGTCAATTAATTTATAGTTACACATTTTTGCATTAATTTTTCCAACATGTTCAATAATAACTGGCAATATTTGCCAGCGATGCTAGTAGCTGAAGGGTAGGAGGCGCAGGGGGCAGAACATTAAAGTTTAGAGGGCAAAACAGTAGCAAAATAAAAAAATTTGCAAAATTTTGAGAGGGTGAGGGACCGCAAACATATCGATTTTGTTACGGAAAGAGTCATTATGATGTTATTTCTCAGATCTGCCCCCAGAGGGGTCAAAACGTCACGGTAATATTTGACAAAAATCTTTTGAACTACCCAAAAAAGGCTTAACATTTTAACTTTGAATGATATTTGATGTAAAAAGGAAAATCAAACTTTTCTTGAGCAAAAATCAATGTAATTTTCAATTTTTAAAAACGTCAAAACCCCAAAACGTCATAATGACGGTAGCAAAATAGACATATTTGAGGCCCCTTTAATGTGGGTTGCTCTCTGGCACCCCCAATAATTGCATTTTAAAAATATGTTTTAGCATTAATAGCTATAGATAGGATGCAGGAGAAATTACGGGTTTTTTAAATTTTTAGAAGCCTGTCAGGGGTTCCTCGGAAATTTTTGCTCAAAAACAATGATCTTCCAAAAAGCCGTTTACTAATGCCATGCAGTAAATAACTATAGATAGTAAGTAAATTTTGAAGTTGTTTACTGAATGGCATTACTACAAATTTGGTAATTCTTTTCATCACATGCGAAATTATTTGCCAATTCTGGATCCATGTATGATTGTTTTATTGATGTTTTGCAAGAATGTATGTCTACCGACAACATCAATGAAACTGTCACAGATGCAGATGCTTTATTATATAAGCTCTGTTCCTTTGAAACAGTTCTCCCAGCCCATTTTTTTCACTGAATGTTTGAAATCATTAATCCTGCATCGTATTATTTGCAATCAGCAAAAATTGATATTAATTTAACTGATATTATGTTTTTGGAAACAACTGAAATGCAACTATTATTTAGAATTGAATTTGCAACTGTTTTGAAGCATGGAAACGATTTCTCTGCAAGGCATGGTTTAGAAGAGCAGGCCCTCCCATAGAAAAAGGATAAGTATAAGAAAAGATTGCCTACAGAAGAATGCAACGATGCAATAGCACAATATCATTTTCATCATCGATATAGCCCTCTCTTCCATAAGCAGAAGATTTACTGCTCACAAAGCAATTGTTTTTTATTTTGCTTTACTGGATCCTCAGCGCTTTGAGGAAAATGCCAGGGTTTTATTTGTGCAACAGCTTTTAGCAAAGTGGCAAGATGACATGGTTTGGATGCATATAGATTGAAAGAAGAGTACGGTTCTTTTGTTCTAAGTTATCCAAAAAATAAAAGAAACAGACAGCTCAAATTGATACTGCGGTCATTTCGAGCGAATGTGCCATTTTCAAAACTCGGGGTAAGTCACGTGACCGATGGCGTCATTTCCGGGGGTTCTTAAAGATTTAAAAGTCAGATACCTCGGCTCCTGATTGTCTTAAGAACATGAAATTGGTGGTGAATTTTGTAAGTATTTATGGTAAAAATTAAATTATGGTGAACATCGAATTCACCAAGATTGATAATCTAATTTTATCGGAAATCATTTGATATATTGACAAATTAATTTTGCAATGATTTTGTGACGACTTCATCACTTAGTTCTTTGCTTTTCTTTGTTCTCGTTAATGCAACGTGTGGCAGCTAACAAAAGAGCGAATCTTAAAATAACTGAATAATAATAGCTACAAAGAGAACAGTAAAGGTTTTCAGTATAAAATATAACACAACAAACTTGAAAGTTGAGTATTACACTGGTATTATGGCATCCAGTCACTCCC
The DNA here is from genome assembly GCA_036873815.1 of Phacellophora camtschatica. Taxonomy (NCBI): domain Eukaryota; kingdom Metazoa; phylum Cnidaria; class Scyphozoa; order Semaeostomeae; family Ulmaridae; genus Phacellophora; species Phacellophora camtschatica. The sequence goes on from JAYJMH010090089.1 coordinate 28,304, forward strand.
GCAAGAATCCGAATCTTCCTTGTAGAAGTCCGAAAAATATTCCCATTCGTCCTCGGATGTTCCGAATGTAAAGCTGTCAATGTACATTTCAATTTCCCTAAAACTATCGAACAAAGCTTCAGCAGATGAAAACCGTGCAGGTTTAGGGTCCTTCATTTTCCTCTTCTTTGCAGGGACTAATGATTTGTCAACGTCAATGTCACAATCTGGTTCGTAACCGTTACTTTGAATTCCTTTATTTTTCGATTTTCTTGCTCTATTGTGCTTGGTGACAGAAGGTGGAAGCTGTTGACCAACAAACCAGAGTGGCACAACTGTCGACTCTGAAGGTACCTTCCAACCATAAAACGTGAATGGTAACCGCTCAACATTTCGGACTAAGCATCTCAGCCAGAAGTAGCACTGGTAGTGAATGCTTAAAATCGCTTGCTTGCACGAATAAGGGTCGGGTGGTATTGTCACCGAAATTTTCTGCTTATGTGCTTTGTACAGACAAACTCTTGTATCCACGTAAGATTCCTTGCTTTGACCTGCATACATCATAGTTTGTATGAAATGCATGCTGCTCTCTATGTCTTCTTCTAAGATTACAGTGTCTTTCCGGAGATTTTAAATCAAATTCAAACTTTCTGTGCTCTTAAGTACCTTTTTAAGCGCTCGGATTTTTCCAACACCAAAAAGAGGTGTTGAGTCACAACCATTATTTGCATGAAATTGAGGAAGAGTGAGACATATTTCAGGACACCAGTGCGAAAACATTTTCTTCACATTGGCGAACTCATCTACATCATATTTTACATACCAATCTTTACTGGTTGATAATTTCGCATAACCGAAGAGCAGTAATGCGGTGACGCTCGTGTCCTTGGTAACAACAACGACAATTCTACCTGCTAATCCTGCGTGAAGAACCATCCTGATATCAGCTTCTTCTTAGTTACTGGTTGACACTAATTTATTTCTCGAGTTATCGTGATTGATACTCCAGGTGTTGCATCCCTCTGTGATTGTTATTGGCAAACTCACCCAGCGCATACCTTCTGGAGATTTCAAATATTTTACGATCAAGGCTATGAGGTCAGTTTTGTTTTCGCCATTGTGTAGAAGTGAAATCCATCGAGTTCCTTGGGGCATCTTCTGTTGGAGGCCTTGCATATGAACTATAGATCTATGTCACGTATCTTAAAAACTGTCACACCACGCCACGAATGTTTCCTTTGGTTTTAAAGAACGCACAGCTGCCATGCCATCCACAATCCATCTTGCGTCTTCATGATATTTGTTAGAGGTAGCATCAGCTTCACTTATAAGAAAGTTCCTCAAACCTGCCTACTGCCTTGTCAGATTGACGGAGACCGGATTGTGGTGTTGCTATGCTTAAAGGAATAGAAGTGATTGGATAGTGAAAGGCTTCTTCCAAACTGGTTGTTTTGGCGATCAATATGCAAAATGCTTGGCGGTCTTCCCTTATTGCTGCCTCTGCCTTGGAGGGCTGTTTACATTTTTCGATTCCAGTTTTGAGCTTTACTTTGGGAATAGTATCAAATATCTTTAACAAACTTCTTAAAAAGCTCCTTTCCCGTTTCTTCTGCACCTAATAAACCATCGATGATATCCTTATCAATTTCAATGCCAGTTGACAGACTAAGAGCAGGTCAATCCTCTATCGGATCGACGCAATATTCCCGCAGTTTCGCCCTACAACATGCTGGTTGTGCATTTTCTTATTTCCATGGGTTAATTCTTTATGAACTGATGAGGTTACAACTTGTAGCTTTTCCTTCAGGGATGCTCTCATTTTACAATTTAAATTTACAGGTTTTTAAGTATACTACGCTACAGAACTAAAATATTTACACCGTTTCAAATTACAAAGGAATGAACAAAATCAATTAATAAATATATATACACAATTTTTAAAAATATCACAATACCCCTAACTAGAGTGGCATGGATAACATCAAAAAGATCGAAATGACCTTAATTCCATGACGGTCCCTTTTAGAGGTGTGTAATAAAAGAGAAAAATAAAAATTCATCTTACTAAAAATTGGAAATAAAAAAGCATGTGGGTAAAATTTAGGGGTGCATGCCAACCCCGCCCACGTGCCTTATATGTGCCCTCGTGATAATACAAGCAATATTTATCCTAATTTTAAGCAAAATAAAATATAAAATTAAAAGAATACAGTAAAAAATATATAAATACGATAAGATAAAATAAAACAGATAGAGCACAAGGAAACAAAATTAAAGAAAGAAAACGGAGAAAAGTAAGAATTCAGTTTTTTCTTTTATCCGTTTTTTCGTTCATTTTCTTCATCTTTGTTTCCTTGTGCTCTAACGATTTTACTGTTTAATAGCGAAAATACTATTTCATATAAAATTTATGCAATATGGGCTGGAATTTTCTTAAAAATCAAAATGCGTGCATGTACAAAAGAACCATTTAATACCGTCTTTTTATTTTACTTTTAAAATAGAAAATTCATTTCAATAAAATAATATCCGATATTATTCTTGCAATGTAACATTTTGGTCAGCCAACGACGTTCAATATTGCCTGAATCTTAAAAAAACTTGAGTATGATTTAATGACACTTCCAGCTATTCTATGAACAAAAAGAGCTGGTACTTTTCAGTTTAAGACATAGTACCTACTGAGGGCACGTAATTTGACAGACTCTATGCAGGGGCGCACATTCAAATATGACTTGGGGGGGGTGTAAAAAATTTTGGACCGACTTTTAGGCCCCAAAAGTTTTGGACCGAACAACTGTATTAAGCCAGTATT